>PVJL010003108.1:0-168816 GCA_004026885.1 Lyroderma lyra
GGCATTGTGGAGGGACTCATGACCACAGTCCATGCCATCACTGCCACCCAGAAGACCGTGGATGGCCCATCTGGGAAGCTGTGGCGTGATGGCCGAGGGGCTTCCCAGAACATCATCCCTGCTTCTACTGGCACTGCCAAGCCTGTGGGCAAGGTCATCCCTGAGCTGAATGGGAAGCTTACAGGCACGGCCTTCCATGTCCCCACCCCCAACATGTCCGTTGTGGATCTGACCTGCTGCCTGGAAAAAGCTGCCAAATACGATGACATAAAGAAAGTGGTGAAGCAGGTGTCAGAGGGCCCCCTCAAGGGCATCCTGGGCTATACTGAGGACCAGGCTGTTCCCTGTGACTTTAACAGTGACACCCACTCTTCTACCTTTGATGCTGGGGCTGGCATTGCCCTCAACGACCACTTTGTCAAGCTCATTTCCTGGTATGACAATGAATTTGGCTACAGCAACAGGGTGGTGGACCTTATGGTCCACATGGCCTCCAAGGAGTAAGAGCCCCCTGGACCACCAGCCCCAGTGAGAGGAAGCGAGGCCCTCAGCTACTGGGGAGTTCTTTCCCCACACTGACCCCCCAATACAGAGAATCTCCTGACCTCCACAGTTTCCATCCCAGACCCCCTGAAGAAGGGGAAGGGCTGAGGGAACTCTACCTTGTCATGCACCATCAATAAAGTTCACTGTAACCAGCCAAAAAAAAAAATTTCTCTCCATCTGCCTCTTATGTTTGTAATTTACACACTGGGGTTGGAATCCTGGTACTAACACTGACTTTCTGGATGACTTGAATAAATACTTACCCCTCTGTGCTTTAGAGTTCTGCATCTGCAAAATTAAAGTAGTGTTTACCTTTCGGGTTATTGATAGAATTGAATGATAATGATTATACAATGCTTAGTCCCATGCCTGGCCTATAATAAGTTCTCAAAAAGTAATAATATTATTATGATTAATTTTAGTCTATAAAAGAGTCTTCCAGGTATGAGCCAAAATAATGCCTACCTTCAACTTTTACCCCTTGGTTATAGATCTATTTTCTACAAGAAGACAAACATGAGTCTGAAAGGTCTTTTAGGATGAGTAGTAGAAAAAACATCACATCTGACTTTAGTTTATAACTTCTACAAGAGGTCTGTTTTATTTTCATTTCTAGCCAGTGTTGTAGAAATCAAATTGTTAGCACAGCAGGGGAAAGAAAGCCTGAATAGAAGTAAAAGTCAGTTTTCATTGAAAAAACTTTTCAAGCAAATTTATAAAAACATTTTTTATAACAGCCTGGGCAGATGCAGAGACATCCTGTCGTCTTCTTCCCCCGAAACATTATCTACAAAATCATCATTCTGAAAACCACCCATTTGTTCTGAGAGACCAAGAGCTCCTCTAAATATGAATGATGGCAAGACTCTCTATCTGATGTCCTCTGTAGGTCACAGACCTTCTTATGAGCCCGATTTCCCCTAACAAACCACTAAAATAGTTGAGACGGGAAGATCTATTTTCTCCAAACTCCCAAATGAGAAAACAGAGAGGCTCAGGGCAAAGCCATCTAGGACTTTCCCAGTCTAACTTGGAGTACCCTCCTGGGTGCTTCTGTCCCAACACACCCGACACATATATACCCCTGTCAAACCAGTTCCAGTCATGTGTGTAAGCCCTGGTCTCCCTCCTCTGCTAGGTGAGTTCCTAGTTAGCAGAAATTCTGCCTCCTGTGTCCCAGCCCAGCACGAATGCTTGGATGGATGGATGGATGGATGGACGGATGGATGGACGGATGTCATACTTACTAAGAAGTGGTACCTAGGTTTCTATAAGCCACACTAAGCATCTTTTTTTTTTAGATGTAATACATTTTTAAAAAATATCTTAAATAGCCATACAGTGCAATTGACTTTTTGGGATGTGTATATAGAGTTCTATGAACACGTAGAGATTTGTTAACTCACTGCCTCGATCAAGTGACAGAATGGTTTCACACCCCTTACGGACACAGCCTCCCCACCCCAACCTCTGGTGGCCACTGGGCCGTTCTCCACTATCATTTTGTCTTTCACAAATGTCACATAAATGGAATCATTCAGTAGGAACCTTTGGGGAGTGGTTTCTTTCACTTGGTGTCATGCGCTTGAGGCCCACGCCAGCTGTGTGTATCGATAGTCTGTATTTTTTTATTTCTGAGCAGTGTTCCTTCGGGTGGCTGCACCACAGAGCATTTACCCCTCCACCCTAGAAGACAATTTAGGTTGTTTCCAGCTCGCGGCGATGATGACTAAAGCAAGTATGGACACTCCTGAACAGGTTTTCACGCCAATCTAAGCTTCAATTTCTCTAGGGCAAATTCCCAGGGATGATTCTGCTGAGTCTTACAGTAAGGACGTGTCTGACGTGTTAGGAAATCACCGACCTGGTTTTCAGAGGGGTCATATCAAGCATTCTCAGCTTCACATCATGCAACTTTTCGGCAGCTCTCTCCTTTCCTCCTGTAGGGGCAGCACCCCATTCCCAGGTTTCCTCCCCGCTAACTCCCCCGCCCAGGTGCCCCACTCAACTTCAGGGCCCGGGGGGGCGGCGGCCGCCTATCGGGTGTGCATTAAGGGGCCCTGGGAGGTGCACCCCCTGTCCTCCCCCTTCCGGCTTTCGAATGCTCTTCCTCCTACAGCACCAGATTGTATCTTTCATCCGTGTTAAAAAGCAGATGTTCAGGATTAGGACCACGTCGGCTCTTATCAGTCATATCTGTGCGAGGTACCAACCACAGGGCCTCCCACAGCGCGTTGGTACCGAAATGGAGCATGCAGGAGGGGTTGGGCCTCTGGAGGGACCTGGGGGAAGGCAGCGGGTGCCCACGCTGCTTGTCTGCCCTGAGGCAGCTCGCTCACTTACGCCTGACTCCTGGTGATGGGCCGGGGTGACCCACACCCCACTCCTTCTTGTCCCTGTACACCCCCCAACTTCCCCAGGCTGAACACAGGACCACTGGTTCCTGTCACCCCACCCTTTCATACCATCCTGTTTAGCACAGAGAACCAATCTAAAAGAGATGCTTTTAGATTAACCAATTATGAAGCCCCAGATACAATGGCCTCTCCGACCCTGGCTTCTTTCTTTGGGTCTAATTAAGTATTCCTCCTAGTTTGACACTAAGGTAAAGGGGGGAGGGTCCCGTCAAACACAGGCTATGAGACGGAAAATGGTCCCAGACTTGGAAGAGGCACCGCTGCTCCTCGAAATAACCGACGTGTAGGCTCGCAGCCTCTTGCTCCTTATTTTATCTGTGATTTTAAACACCACCCTGGGAATGAAATAGGGTGTCAGACCTCATGGCTACAAGTCATGAGGTTATTTGAGCTGCTTCATTCTTGACCAACTTCACAAACACAGGGGATGGAAAGAAGAGGCTCCTTTTGTCCTTGTCCCTCTGTGCAATGCGGACACAGTGCAGACCCACAGTCCCCTCGCGGGGCCGGCGCGGAGCGGGGCGGCCCTCTGCGGGGCCCACCTTACCGCTCTCTGAGCCGGGCCGGGGCTGTTGGCGCTTGTCCCCAGGAGGTGGTGGTTCAGGTACAGCCACACCCACGCGTGTCGACCTCTGACCCTCCTGGGATGTTCTTATTTCAGGAAGCCAGTTGTTCACAGGCTTCACAGGTCAGCAAGTCCTCCATGCTGTGGCGCTCTACGCTGGGCAAAAAGCAAACCAGAAGCGTGTTGCCCTGCAGCTGGGCCTTACTGCCTTGCCCCTGGGGCTTGTAGAAAAGAGAGCATGGGGTGGGGGTGGTCTCTCCCTTCCTCCAATTTCCAAATCGTCTCGAGTGCATCTGTGCTTTTAAGTAGACTAGCTCTCCTTCATTTCTTAAACACAGTCCACGTGCCAACCTAAGCTAATTCGGGGAGTGAATAAAAAAACAAGTTTCCCCAAACCTAGGAAGCACTACCTCCCCTTTAAATGAGAGTAAAAAAAATAAAAATAAGGCAGGAGGAAAGCACAGATGTGGTGTGACCCTTGTTGCTGCAGAGCATAGACGGCATGTGACGGGGCACCGAGGATGGTAGAGCCTAACGTCGTGCACTTAGCCCTGCAGGGCTGGTGAGCAGCTGCTGCCGCGCCTATTTACTTTGCTGTCCCCTCGGCCTCCCGCTCCTGTCTTATTGGCCATTCGCCTCTCTTTAGGAGCTGACTCCTCAGCCAGCTCTCGCTTCTCCCGCTGCACTGAGAGGGGTTTTCTTTGTCATTCACATTTTCCACACTGTGTCTGTGCTCTCAGTGTCTTTCATCTTTGCTTTATTAAAGCTGGATGTGCTAACACTGGGTGTTTTCATCTTTATTAATATATTTAAAAACAGCTCGTTATTATTCCTTCCTCCCAGGACTCAGATGTGAGTCCCTGGGGGCTGGAGAGAAGGCAGACTGTGCAAGTGACTATGGAATCCCATGCTGGGCTCCCCTCCATGCTCATCCGGCTGAGCTGGGATCTCATCTGTGCACTTGACTCTAGCCTGAGATGAGTGTGTCCCCAGGAGGCTCCTCTGTTCCTATTGCAAAAAGAGTCTTGATATGATTCTCCCCACTACGCTTCCAGACGCATCTGGGTCCTAGAGTGAATGCCCATGGGAGTCTCCACAAGTAACATTTGAACCCACAGACTGTGCACAATTTGGTTGAAGTAGCGTGGACTTTGCAGTCAGCAAGATCTGGCATTGAACGTGATTTCATCATGTGCTAGTGTGTGACCTTGGCCAAGTTACTCAATCTTTTGAACCTTGAGTCCCTTATCTTCATGTGACAGAGAAAGCAAGCTCTTAGATTATAACTATTTGCACTAGTGTACACACACACACACACACACACACACACTCCACAACACACTCCACAACACACCACATCTGAAATGAGCAAGGGTTCTTTGCCTGCTTAATCGAGTACTGGGTTTTGGATTGGTTCCATTAGGCTGAGAGGTGAAGAGGAGAATTAAAGAAAGCTAGGCAGGCCAGATTATATTATTTAAGAGAAATATAAAGGGGCAGTGGTGAGCCAGAAGGGAGGCAATGGGAGCCTTTTTCATGGCTAACTACAAGCACGTGGAGCTGGGCCTTAGAAGTTGTGTCATTTTCAGATCTTACAAGAAGCAGATGCCAAGACAGGATGACAAATCTAGAGATTTATTGGAGGAAATGCCTGTAGGCTAAAAGAGAGAAGAAGCAGGATGAGCAGGAGGGAAGTCTAATGACTGAAGAAAGTGTGCAAAGGAAGAATTGAATGAGAAGAGCTTCATTCTGCAGTGCCTCTCAGAGGAAGCCTTCCCCAGGCTGATTGCGAGCCCAGATCAAAGACTGCCCATTAGCAGAGCCCCCTGCTGGGTAGGATGGCTGGGGTCTAGCACCCTTTCTATGCTCTTTGGCTGGGAGCAGCCCAGGGTGAGGCTCTTTGCTGTAGATTCTGTGATGGGTCTCAAAGGTCTAGCAGCTCAAGGCTATCTATCAGCTACTACACTCTTTATAGCAGCTTCTCTCTCGAAGGGAGAGGCGAGGGGCATGCTCACAGGCCTGCCACAGACGACGGCATAAGAATGGCTCCACTCTATCTACCATTATGGCTGCACAGTCGATGCATCTTTAACAATTACTCCCAACAGTAGCTTAAAACAACACCATTCTTATCTTATCTGTTCTGGAGGTTAGAAGTCTGACAAGAGTATGAGTTAAAGGCAAATATAAGGCTGTATTTTTTTTTCTAAAGTTCTAGAAGAGAATCCGTGTGTTTTGGTTTTGGTTTTGGTGCTTTGTCTTTCTGAGGTTCTAGAGGCCCATGTTTTTCTTCCTCCATCAAAGCCATCAGATGACCTTCTTAAATCCTGCCACTCTGACCGTTTTTCTGTTGTCACATCTCCCTCCATCTTTCTTCTCTCCCGCCCTCCTGTCTCACCTTTAAGGACACCTTTGATTGCATTGGGCCCACCTGGATAATTCAGGATACTCTTCTATTGTAAGGTGCTTAACCAAGCCACATTTGTAAAGTCCTGTTTGCTGTGTAAAGTAGCAAACAGGGATTAGGGATCAGGATGAGGGCATCTTTGGGGAGCCATTATTCTGCCTGTCATCGTGGCTGTGAGTTTTCCATTCTGATTTTGTGTCTCCTCAGAAACACACTCCATGGAGCCAGCTATTGATAGAGAGGGAGGCTGTCTGGGTATGTGGCGAACGATTGAGCTCCAATGTTGGATTTTTATGAAGAAGTACTCAGGAACTTAATGGTGGAAAAACCTTACACGTCATATCCTAAAGATGTTTTGTTCTGGCAAATGGGAAGGGGGTGATCAATTTGAGGTCAGAGGTAGCTGCAACAAAATTTCTTTTGTGAAAAAAAAAAAAAAAAAAGAACAAATCCGCAAATATAACAAGTTTGGGGGAAGTTTTCATCTGCAGTTGGGTTTTTCTGTTGTTTGTTTTTGTCCAAAAGCCTTTTCCCACAAGGAGAACACATACATATCATTCACGGATTAAAGTTTCTGAAGAAACATATTAAAATAAAGCATAAAGTCACCTATATAGGAAGGAAAATCTGGAAATGTAGTGAATTTGAAAAGATTTCATTATTTTGCTTAAGAGCCATAATTTTATTCTATGAGGAAATTTATTGAGAGTGAGGACTATGGGATGGCCTTCATCAACGTTCAAAGTTTTATCAACATCACAGACTTCATAATGGAATAAAAATCTGTGAATGTAATAAATGTAGGAAGGTCTTTAACCATGGCTCATGTTTTAATGTCAAGGAATATATGCTGGAGAAACGGTGTTATGGATAAAATAAATGTGAAAGGCATTTTTAGCCAATGCTTAATGTCTACTGCAGAATTTATATTGTGGGTACAGGCTATAAATGTAATGGGCATAGAAGTGCTTCTAGCAAACGCTCAGACCTTACTAGGCACCAAAGAATTAATAGTAAACATGAAACCTATGAATAGAATGACTGGGAGAAGGCGAAGCCTTCAGGCACGCCTCCAGCCCGGCCTAAAGTGAGGGAACCCTGTTGGATGTAAGGTGACAGGAAGTCCTCTGCGCAGGCCTCAGAGTCTATCAGTGTTGCCAGATTTGCGGTGGGGGAGAACCCCAGGTAAGCCGTGAATGTCGGGGCGTCTCTAATAGACATCGGCAATTCATACACCGAATAAAGCCTATAAATATAAAGAATGTGGGCACACCTTCAGCCAGTGTGCCCCTGACTCGTCTCAGAGAATTCAGACTGGGGAGTGAAAGGGGGACTTACCTTAGTTATAGATTTCACTGATTTAACATCGGAAAACTCACAGCAGTGGGAAACCCAGGCGTGGGGCCATGTCTTTTGTCGTAGCTCCAATGCAGTGACAGCAGAGAATTCACGCTGAGGGGAAATCTAAGTCATGGAGCGAGTGAGTTCATTTGACGACACAGGCAGTAAAGCATGAGCAGTGTGAGGAAATCCATTTGTCTACATAAATATATGTTTTCATTTCACAGAATACATTGCTAAATAAAGCCAAACAGTGAAGGGCCTTGAAAACTTTTGTCTTGGAGTCAGAATCAGTTGAGGCTGTGGTTGAAAACAGGCCTCAGTTCCTATTGTGACAAGTAGAGAGGCAACGGCTCAGTTACAATGAAAGCTTGTCACGTTGGCTTTCCGAGGGCCTGTCGTCTAGTAATGTATGTGATAGGAGTCATGAATGAGTTCATTTTTTAATGAATAAAGTTACAGCTCTATTCTCAATGGCTGTGAGGAGACGCCGACAAGTGAATCATTCCAGAATTTAGAATGTTCTGATAGAGAAAATCCTGAGATACGGCGAAGAGACACCATTCTCTGATGATGAGAGTGAAGAGGAAGAGGGACACGACTGGAAGAACCTGGTGGTTTTAGAGTAGATGGCAGAGCCATGGTGATGATGAGAATTGACCATGGGGAGAAAAAAAAAAAAGGACAAGGGTCAACATGGAGACTTGTGTGAAACCTGAAGGAAGTACTCCCTGTCATGTCAAAACCCATGAGGAGAAGCCAGTATGACCAGTGCAAACTGGAATGAGGAGCCAAGGTCCTCTGGGAAGATTGCAGCAGGACTTGCATTTAATCCCCAGTTAACACAGACATTTGGGATTATGTTACTGTTTTGTATGAAACTACGTTATGATATGGTATAAACAAACATTTTTTTGAAAAAAGATATTGGCCTACCACAGGGCGAGAAGATTGGAGAGTGGCGAGCAGACAGGGGACATCGGGTGGCCAACGAGGTCTGGCCTTGTGAGAGAAAGGGTGAGGTGGGCAGCTCCTGGAGGAGTGGAATTCCGAGTTTTGGAAGGAGAGGCCACCATGGTTGTACAATGGAGTTCCTTCTTTACCACCACCTGTCTCCCTGTCCTGCTCCCACCTCAACACAACCCTCAGGAAAGATTTATGTTGCTTTCATGCCATCAGATTAGAATTGTGCTTTTTTCAAGGTGGTCTTGTTTTATTTGGGTTATGTGTAAAATGGAGATTAACATCTGCATTTTACTATTGTAAGGAATACATAAATGTGGGATTACTTGACACACAACATACTGAGCACCTAATACGTACCTGTCACTGTTTTACGTGATAAGAATGAAGCAATAAACAGGACAAGCACAGTTCTGGCCCCATAGATATTAATAGGTGGTCGTTTTTCTTATCATCTTTTTCTTAATTTCAGGGAACATTTCAGATTAAGAGATAACACAACCGAAAGGAGTTTTTTTTTTTTTTTTTATTTCCTTGCAATCTTGGTGTCACATCTGCATAGATGAGCAATCCCTCTTGATTGATATAATATTGATTAGTTATGATAATAATCTTCATTAATATTTATTTGTCCTTTGCACTTGAAGAGTTTTCATATGTTAGTGCATTGAATCCTTATATCATACACGCCAAGTAAGTATCGGTGTTAGCCCCATTCTAAAGATAAGGAAAACTGAGGTCTCGGAAGCACTTAGCAGGGATTTGGCAGAGGTGACATTTAAACCAGATGTTGGCCATTAAAGCTGCTGCTCCACAGAGACACCATTCTCCCACGGGAGTGAAAAGGCTTATTCCCTCCAGAGAAATAAGCGTTATCTAATGACCCTGCTCATGCAGCTCTTACCAAGTTAAATGCTGGGCAAATGTTTGCTTTTCACAAAATAAACCTTAATGCCTTTATCTTTCCAAATGTGTGTAGTGCCGCCCCGAGGCTGTCCAGGGCGCTGGGGAACAGAGGGAGGCCGAGTGAGTCTTTATTTACATTTTGAAAGGAGAGCTCAGCGTTTTTCCTGTCTACAGAGGAACGCTCACATCTGCCTTCGGAGCTCCTTCTGGGCCCCTACTTCTGTTTGCTGCTGCTGTCGCCAATCCCGGCCTGCCAAGACTGGGTGCTTCCCTCGATCCTCAGGATGCTGACCTCCCCTGCTCCCAATTCCAGACAGAGTTTTCCTCTGCCAACGTCAGGAGTAATTCTGCAACAAATAGCCATGTTACTCGTTTTTAAATTCGTGGTCTACGTTAATTGTTTCTGCCGCCGTGTTCATTTCTCTTGTGAATGACATATCTTTTTATGACTTCATTTCTCTCTACTATTTTTCTTTGCTCATTTTTTTTTCTTTTTACTATTCAGGGTCAATAATGATAGTCATATCGTATATTTGAATAGTGCTCTGTAAATTACAGGTGTTTTTGTTTACAATACTTTAATCTTCTCCATAGTTTTGTTGGATGGGTATTTTATACCCATCATACATACACATGAGAGGACTGAGACTCAGGTGTTTTTGGTGATCTATCCAATGTGATTGGAGTGGACATTTATTGTTTACCTAGCATCCACTCCTCTTGTCTAATACCATCCCAGGTTTTATTGGTGTCACTTCCCCGTTTCGGGGCATTAGGTCCTTGTGTAGCTGAGTCACCCAATGGTTCCACAAGGGATTATTAGGGTAATACACCACATGAGCATCATCGAAAATTGGTCAGTGACCTCCTCAAGCCAACCCAGGCTCCCCTTGGGAGTGACTTGAAGAAGAGCCTTCTTTGTACTGGATGTAAAGCTTGAGGACTGGACCCAGGAGAAAAGAGGTGACTGAAAATGGAGTGACAGAAGAATGAAGAGCTGAAGACAGTCAGCTTCTTTACAATCTGAGTTGAGCTGGAAATTTTGGGTGATGGTGAAAAAACACTCACCTTCTGACTCAAGTCAGGTGAGTGGAGTTTCTGTGGCCAAGTTCCAAACATACCCCACATGCTCCAAGGTGGCACAGCAGATGTGACCCAGATCACCTGATTCCACACCTAACGGGTGTGTTTGCCCCTGCTCAGATCCACCTTCAAAGGACAAGCAGTCCTACCTATCCCATCTGAGTGTGACAAAGCCGAAGGGGCCACTTTATTATGATGTCACCCTCCCCCACCCCCAGAACTTTATGTTTTTCCCAGCAGCTACATTTTTACTTGTTTAAGGATCATCTCTAACATCTGATAAAAGCAGAGTTAGAAACGTCCAGCCTGTAAACCTAAGATCATCCTTTTTTTTTGTTTTGAGTAGGAGAGTGACCTTTTCTCATTTTTCGAGAGCTTGCTTTATTTTTCTGAAGAACTAAAAAATAATAGTTAATGGTTTTTCAGTAATAGCTTTCCACTCCCTGAGTACCTTAGAATAAATGCCACCAAGCTTGGCTGATTGGAGTATGTTCAGCTTCTGAATAAGCTCAGTCATTCTTTCCATTTGTGGACAGAGAGATAAAAGAGAAAACAGTAAAAGCTGCTAACCATAGTGACAATATTTTCTATTTCTTATGCATTTTGTTTTGTTGTCCTTTGATTTTTATTACAAAATCAACACATACTTTCTGCAGAAACATCGAAGAACATACAATTAAAAACATACTCCCACCCTCCATTAACCCACCCTTCCTGGGCCAATACTGTTAACAATTTATATTTGAATCTGTCCAGACAATTTTTATACATTTCAAACATTCTTTGAAAAAAATAAAAACTACATATATATATATATATATTTTTTTTTCTTTCCCTATTTTCAATTTTCATTCCTTTAGGGTAGCAATTGTGACTATTTTCCACTGTCCTGCTATAGTTTTTAATTTTACTTTATATATGATGGACACTTCCAGATCAACATATATACTTTGGTTTGATTCTTTCCAAACGCTGCATAATAGTTCATGCTTATTTATACCATAATGTATTTAACCATTCTCTAATTACTGAGCAATTAAGTTGTATCTATTTTTTGTGATTATAGACAATAAAGCAATAAATATCCTTATGTGCGTATCTTTACACACTGGCACAAGTAGTTCTGAAGGTTCAAGTTTTAAAGGTAGAATGTCGGGGCCATAGATTAAACACACATATATTTTGATATTGCTATATAGGCTCCAAACAAGCCGTATGAGTTTATGCTGCCTTGAACGTGTATAGAAGTGCCTATTTCTCAGCATGCCTACCAACAGTGGAGCTAATCCATGTTTTATATTTTTGCAAGGAAACAGGTGGAAAATGAAACCTTGACATCATTTTAAATCAACTGCTTTTATTATTAGGAGTGGGCTTCTTTTTAACAATTACCAAACCACTAATAAACCTTCAGTGGATTTCCTTACTACTGTAAATCATTTGAGCGTACTTCTATTGAGTTGTTTGACCATGTTTCTATTGATTTTGTAGGAACTCTTTATATTGTGATCTATGTTCCTCATTTTACTCTAATTTTTTGAATAGAAGCTTTCCACCCCATTTCATGTAGTCAAATTTGTCAGTTTTTCCTGATATAGTCATCTTCTTGGTTTCATTTCGTCATTAGGAAAATCTACCTCAATCAACAACTAATTTTTCTCCAATATATTCTTATTACTTTTTAGTTTGCTTTTATTTTACTTGTATATGCTGTAAAGTAGGAACTGGAGTTTGATTTAATAAATTGGTCACCCATTATTCCAACGCACTGTACTGAATAGCAGTTCCTTCTTTTTCTTCTGATTTTGAAATGGCCCCTTTATCGTATTTCCTAAGCCTGTTTTTGTTTGGTTTCTGGCTGTGCTGTTGTGTTCCAATAATATATCCTGAATCATCACTGCAGTATATCTGTGCTCTTCTGTCCACTATACGTACTATGCCGCTAAAAGCACAGGCTCTGAAACCAGAGTGCCTGGGTTCAAATCCCAGCTCTACCCTGAACTAGCTGTGTGACTTGGGGTGATGACTAGATCTTTCTTGACCTTACTTTCTTCACCACCTGTCCTACACAACAACATGGAGAAATTTGGTTCATCACTCAAATTTTTAATTGCTAGTCCCAAACAGCTGCATAGCAAAATTCTCCAATTTTCATTAGGCTGTTTGCTTGGCACAAGTGTGGAGAGGGTTAGACATTTCCACATTGGGTTTGTTGAAGCAAAAAAAAAAAAAAAAAAAAAAAAAAGAATGGTGACTCAGAATGTAAAAATCACATTACTTTAAATGATATGAATAGCAGTCAAGGCAAGAACACAATTATCTGTAGGTGAAATCAGAAAGCAGAGATTCACTGTCACAGTCCAGAACAGGGTTTGTGGTTGTCTGCTTTTCTTCCTCTTCCAGACAATTTAACTGACTGTTGATCAATCAAACACCATCGAGAATACAGAAACTGACCCCAGTGTATTTAAAAAATAAGACGGTGTCTTCATCTGTTTGACTTCCTATAAGAGAATACTATAAACTGAATGGTTTATAAACAACAGAGGTTTATTTTCCACAGTTTTGGAGACTGGGGAGTCCAAGATCAAGGTGCCGGCAGGCTTAGTGCCCTGGGGCAGGGGGGTGTGCTTTCTGGTTCTAAGCCATCTTCTTATTGTGTCCTCACAAGGTGGAAGGGATGAGGGAGCTTTCTGGGGTCTCTTTTATAAGGTCACTGATTCTATTCATGAAGGTTTCACCCTCATGATCTAACCACTCCTTAAAGGGCCCATCTCCTAATACCATCACATTGGGGATTATGATTTTAACATATGAATTGGGGGGGGGCAATCCCAAACATTCAGTTTTAGCAGATAGCATGTCAAGTTAGTTGTGGGGGGCAGGAATCACTTATTATTACATTCAACAATTTATAGAGAAGCAACTGATTATCTTGAAAGAAGTTAAGTTCGATTCCTAGCTCACAGGAGACTTGAATTAGTCAGTGCTCTTGGTTGAAGACAACACATTCCCCAGAATGGATTTTTGGAGGTCCCCACTCTGTTCACCACTGGTTTACACATTGAAATTTTCCATGGATTGATGGATCCTTGATCACACACCTGTGACCTATTTTCAAAGGCAGCTGGAACATTAAATTTCTGGCTTCTATGGTGAGGGAAGTACACATTTATAGATGGGAACACCTTCTACACACACACACACACACACACACACACACCACAAAAGATGCATCCAAGCTGCTGGCCAGCCTAAAAAAAATAATAGATGTTTACTACAATACTAAAATAAATTCTAGGTATTAAGGAGTTAACTATAAAAGAGGGAGCCCTAAAAAGAACTGGAAGAAGATATAAGCGAATATTGAACTGATCTTGGGAGAAGGGAGGACTTTCTAAGCATGAAAGCAATAGGAGAAATCACAAAGGAACAGATCAATAGATTCAACGGCTTAAGAATACAATCCTTCTTACATAAGGCAAACCATGAACAACTTGATGGATCAACCCCATGGTGGTGTTTGCCCCCTTTTAAAATATACACATGCATAAGGCCAAGATCAACTGAATAAAATACATTTGGAAGATCTTCAGAGTCCAAATAAAACTATTTCAGTCTTTTCAGAATTGCCTAAAATCCAGCTCTTTCACACACACACACACACACACACACACACACACACACACACATTGTTGGTGGTGGTGGTGGTGGAGGTTCCCTGAGCAGGAATTGAACCCCGGGCCGTGGCAGTGAGAGCGCCAAAGCCTAGCCACTGCACCACCAGGGAACCCCCTATTTATATTTCTAATGAAGAGACTTTAGTTTTTTTCCCAGTCTCTTAAATATTTGGAAAGTTTAATTATTTTTATTGTCCAAATTACTTTCTGTCTTTTAGAGGCATTTCAGTTAATCCATGAGACTTATGAGATTCTTTTCATTAGAGAGAGGAATGACTTGGGTGACGGTGTAGCTTTCCCTCCAGCCCCCTCAGCCCTGTTTACAGGGTTATTGCTGAAGGTTTTATTGCTGAAGTGGAGGCTGATGTGGGCCGTTAAAAAGAATCCTGTTTATTCCTTTTCATTACAGCTACTGGAGGCTGTTTGGACTTGGCTCTCATGGCTAGCTAGGGTCTGACAATTGCTTTTTACTGGCAATATAAAATATATTGCTTTTTGATTTCCCATCAGATTTAAAATGTGTCATTAGATAATAATAAACAATCTGCAAAGAAAATGAAAAAAGGTAGGGGAGCAAATCAGGGTCTTGGCACAGAGCTGTGCTGCTGGTGGTCTGAGGCTGAGAGCATGCTCTCTACTCGGGCCTGTGCAAGGTCAGGGGAGGGATGAACAATACCCCACAGTTGTGGATGAGATAAAGAAGGGGTTTGCACTCAATATGATCTTAATTACTTTGGAATTTGTGATCTAAGATTAAGCAAACAAGGGGACATGTATGTAGATATAATCATAAAAATTAGGGTCTATTCCTAGCCAGTACTTCCCACCCTTGTAAATCAATGCACCCATTCCATGCAAGAAAGAGGGTAAGTCAGAAAACTTTAACCTGGCATTTACATGCCAAGTAGTTTAAATAGGTAACAAAAATATAATTTTGCTGATTGACAGTTCTTTTTTGAAAGTGACGGGTGTGGTGGATTAAAGATGGCGCCAATTCTCCACCCCTCCTGTGAATCGGTGCTGGCTCTAGCTTTGACTAACAGCAAGTGGAGGAAGCTTTTACAGTAGCACTTCCAAGCCTGTGCCTGAGGAGAGCTGCAGGCTCTGCTTCTGAGTGCTTGGAGCCCAGCTGCTACCCTTTGAGGAATTCACGCAGGTGGACAGGTCACCTGGAGGGGAACTGAGCTGCTCCAGGTCAGCCTCCAGCAGAGATCTGTCACCACTTGCCAGCCACATGAGGAAACCCTCTTGGACATCCCAGCCTTCTAATGACTGTTGCACCAGCTGACACCACCATGTAGAAGAGAAGAACCACCAGGCCAAGCCCAGTGAACCCTAAGGACCAAGGGAAGAGATGATAAATATTTGTTGTTAGATTAAACCAATAGGTTTTGGGTGTTTTTTTATGTAGAAATAGAAAACCAAAATAGTGGGTCTCATAAAATAACTGGAGCCCTCTTTGTTTGCTGAGCAGTGTGTAGTTTACATGTGTTAGTGTAGAATTCAGAGCTGGCTTAGAGCCAGAGTTATATGGTGATAATTCTTTGGGGAGAAAGGTCTTGGAGGGGAAGGAGTCTAAAAGCTGAAAGTGTATGGAGTTGGGCAAAAAAGAGGAGAGAAAAACAGAAAGGGAGAGAAATTTTGAGAGAGAGAGAAAAAGAGGGAGATATGTAAACCACCACCTCACCTTACCCTATCCCTTCTAATGGCAGGTTAGCAGAGAAGGAAGCTGGAGAAGAAACACTAAACTTTTCCTTATTGTCCCTACACGGTCTTCAGTAAAATCCTTGTTACTCACAAACACTCTGTGCAAGTGCATTGTTTGGGGGGAAATTATGGTTATTTGCACGTGGGTGAGTGGAGCATAATCAGACACAGTGACTTGCCCTACTCAGAAGTCAGAGGCCAAGCAGGCAGAGCTCAGGGCACAGGCAGTATGCAGCCCCTCATCTTGTCTGCAACCCTGTGAGGCAGGTACCATTGAACTTATTGGCAGATGAGTAAATTGAGACTTTGAGATGTGAAGTAATATTTCTAAAGTAGAGCAGCTAAGAAATGGCAGCAGTGCCATTCCCACCCAGTTCCCCTAATTGTTGGAATTCTTTCCATACCACTTTGCTTTCTGTGCCTTCTCACATTTTTTTACTGTTCAGACAAGCAATCTTCAAGATTTAAATAAGGGTTTCATATGCCTTTTATTCCTCAGTTTCTCAAGTCTTTTATTATCTATGAATGCAATGCCCAGATATTTGAGAGGCTATTTCCCTAATGGTTGCATGGGTAGATTCTGGAGCCAGACTACCCGGGCTCAAAGCTCAACTCTGCCACTTACTGACTGTGTGGTATTGGGCAAGTTCCTTAACACTTCCGTGCCTCTGATTCCTCGTTTGTGAAACAGGTGTGATGTTTGCTACCTCCTGAGTTAGTAGGGAATTTTCAGTGAGTTAATGCCTAAAGTTCTTTGGCAGTACCTAGCACATAACAAATACTACACAAGTATTAGCTCTTATGATTATGGTACCTATACTGTTTCAGTGCCTTTGTGAGATGGAAAATTCATTTTTAAAAAGTTATTCTGAGGTTTATTGCTATGTTCTTGGTTTGTATCAGAGATGAGAGGTGGAATGCCCTCTCTGTGAAATGAGCCTTCTCTTAAAGTTGTCACAATCTGAAGTGGTCAGGTTGTCCACAGCAAGCAACAGATTCTGTCCCAAGAAAGCAACAGTAGACTAATAAAGACATCCACTTAAAATTTCTTTTTTCTTTATTTGGGGTGAAAAGAAATAAACTCTTCAGTAATTTAAGGAGTCCTATATATCAGAAGAGCAAAGAAACAAGCTTATTAAATAAGACTATAAACTAGAATGTCTAGATGACACTAATTTTCCCTCATTAAAAGAAAAGATCAGTGACTTTGTTTGGCATGCCTTGTGTAAGAACCTCATCTGTTTCCAAGAGAAGAACAGGGTTTTACAATATCATGTCAAAACTGTAAGATGCAATTTGGGGATTTGTCTCTAGGATTCCCCCATAAGAGGAAATGTACCAAAAAGAGTTTGGGAATACCATTTATTAAAAAAAATTTTTCTTTTATTTATTTATTTGATTTTTATTTTTTAAAAATTATCTTTATTAATGATTAAATTGTCATATTAATGGCGAAAAATTTGAAGCATTCCAACTAAGATCAGGCAATGATGTCCCCTCTCACTGCTCTTTTTCATCATTGTACTGACAGTTCTAGCTAATGCAATAAGACAGAAAGAGGAAATAAATGGTATACACCAGGGCTGTCTGGAAAGTATCCAGCCATGTAATATGAAAAATAGAGGCATTTATGGCTGGATTTTTTGGGGGACAGCCCTCATAGATTGGGAATGAAGAAATAAAGCTATCCTTGTTCACAGATGACATGTACACAATCTGAAAAATTTGACAAAAAACACCTGGAACTAATAAGCAATTGTGGCAAGGTTGTAGGATACAAGGTTAATGATTAAAAAAAAATCCATTGCTTTCCTATATACCAACAATGAACAAATAAAACTTGAAATTAAAGATATAATATCATTTATATTAGCACTCCCTAAAGATAACATCAACTTAGGTATAAATCTAACAAAATATGTACAAAAATCTGTGTGAAGACAACTACAAAACTTTAATAAATAAAATCAAATAAGAACTAAATAAATAGATATTCCATCTCTGTGGGTAAGAAGACTAAATATTGTCAAGATGTTACTTCTGCCCAACTTGATCTATAGATTCAATGCAATCTCAATAAAAATTCCAGCAAGTTATTTTGTGGATATTCACAAATTAATTCTAAACTTTATATGGTGAGGCAAAAGACTCACAATAGCCAACATGATATTGAAAGAAAGAGAACAAAGTTGGAGGACTGACACTACCTGACTTTAAGACTTACTATAAAGCTTCACTAATCAAGCCAGTATGGTATTGGTGAAAGACTAGACAAAGAAATCAAGGGATTAAAATAAGAATTCCAAAAATAGATCTTCAAATATAGTCAACTGATCTTTGACAAAATCAATCACAGACCTAAATGTAAAACATAAAACTGTAAAACTGCTAAAATATAACATAAGAGAATAATCTTGATGACAGGTATGGTGATGCCTTTTAAGATATAACACCAAAGACAGGATTCATGAAAGAAATGCTTAATAAACTAGAATTCATGAAAATTAAAAACTTATGCTCTGCAAAAGACAATTTCAAGAGAATGAGAAGATAAGTCCCACACTGGAAGAAAATATTTTTGAAAGACACATCTGATAAAGAAGTGTTACCAAAATATACAAAGAGCTTTTACGTTTCAACAATAAGAGATAAAGCAAATCACTTATAAAATAGTCCAAAGATCTTAACAGACACCTCAGTAAAGAAGATATACAGGTGGCAAATAAGCAAATGAAAAGATGTTCCATTTCATATTACATCAGGGAAATACAAATTAAAACAACAAGGAGGTACTACTGCACACGTACTAAATTGGCCAAAATCTAGAAAGCTGACAACACCAAATGCTGATGAGGATGTGACGTAACAGGAACTCCCAGGCATTGCTAGTGGAAGTGTGAAATGGTACAGCCTCTTTGGAAGACAGTTTGGTGGTTTCTTACAAAACTGAACATTTTATTACCATTCAATTCACAATCATATCACTTGGTATTTACCCAAAGGAGTTGAAAACTTTTCTCTACACAAAAACCTACATGTGAATGTTCATAGCAGCTTTATTCATAATTGCTAAAATTTGAAAGCAACCAAGACGTCCTATAGTAAGTGAATGGATAAACTGTGGTGCATCCAGACAATGGGATATTTAGTATTCAGCACTAAAAAGAAATGTGCTATCAAATCATAAAAAGACATGAAGGAACCTTACATGCATATTACTAAGTGAAAGAAGCCAATATGAAAGCTTATGTACTGTATGATTCCAACTATATGACATCTGGAAAAGGCAGAACTGTGGGGACAAAATAAAGATCAGTGGATGCCAGGGGTTGGTTTGGGGGCAGGGATTAAATAGGCAGAACACAGAGGATTTTTAGGGGAATGAAACTGCTCTGCATGATATTATAATTATGGATATGTGCCATTATACATTTGGCCAAAACCATAGAATGCACAACACCAGGAGTGAACCCTAAGGTCAACTATGAATTTGGGGTGGTTATGACATGTCAGTGTAGGTTCATCCTTGGTAACAAATGTACCCGTGGTGAGTGATGATCACAATGCAAGAGGCTGCACGTGTGTGGGGCAGGCGATGTACACTATTCTCTGTAACTTCCTCTCAGTTTTGTTGAGAACCTAAAATTGCTCTAAAAAATAGTCTTAAAAAAATTAACAATGGCTATCTTCATTGGCGGAATTATGGCAAGTTTAATTTTTTTCTTTATACTTTTCTGCATTTTCTAATTTTTAAAAAATATATCATCAATGGAAACACGAGAGCCATTTCAAAGAAAAAAAAAGTGCTCAGAACTCCTTATTAACTTGGGACGTATTGATTCACCAAGAAGTTTCAACTCCGGTAACAATCTTCGCTGTGCTCCCAGCGCGACCCATCAGTCCTTAGCTGACAGATAGAATACCCACTAATGATGGTCTCTCCACTTATTATGATATTTCTTCTTCTTTCCTTGAAAAACATGACACCAATTTTGCTAGTCCTTTCTCCTACAGCTCATTTCCTAGCCCTTTCACCATATTAACACTTTCTATTGGCAACCCCTCTCACAATGAAAAAAAAATTACATTTCACAGAACTCCATCAAAGCAGGTTGACCACATCCTGCAACAGACATTACGAGAGTCTGAAATAAAAGCTTCCCAGATTATTTGTATCTGAGAAAGGGCTAAATAAAGCATAGTGACTAAATGGGCCCCTGGTGGCCTCCAGCAATGCCTACATGGCTACCACACCTTGAGTTGTTCCTGTAACTCTTACCTGGGCAAGCTTTAATTTCTGTTATCATGAGATCCAGGAAACAGAATGCTCTGTTGCCAATCATTCTGCTTTAATAAAGCTATTTTGATTGTTATATCATTAAAAATAACAAAATGATCATATTGGTATATTATTATTGTTGCTATTATTACAGCTGATTCTTATTGTTTGCAGTAATGTTCTATAGATTTGCCAAGAACTTTATATTAGTTGATACTGAACCATTGCTCCTAAGGGAAAAATCAAGTTAGGTACCTGTAAGCCTCTGGTCACAATATGTTCATCAGTCGATCAATACACACCTTATTTCATGTGTGTTTCTGGTTAAAGACCCCTTAGCATATATTGTTGATTTGCTGACACTGAACTCATGGCCAACAGCAGTGACTCACGCCTGCACAGTTTATCTAACATGTTATTTTCTCTACAAGGCACAGCACAGCCTTTTTACACCCAGGAACACTAGACAGCACTTCACCATTATTCATGGACGCTAATTTAAACATAGAAATCACCAATAAAAAGCACAAAAATGCAAAAAAAAAAAAAAAAGATATGGCACTAAATAGACTGTGAAAAGGGCACTTGCTTGTGGTATGAAAGCATAGCCTCCTTGGACCTTAGCTGGGAATGTGTGTTGAGTTCCTCCCTAATTTAAAGAGACAAGCACATATAAGAAGAACAAATACACAAAACAACAACAAAAAACAAAACAACAAAAAGAAAAAGGCACACACACACAAAAAAAACAACTCTTTTGTGAATTACTTCAGAACTTATTAGTCCCTGGCATGTACCCTAACACACGAGCTCGATCAAAGTCTCCGGAATAAGAAACAGCCGAAATTTTCATCTCTGACTCATGAAATTATCTGAGTTACCTGTTTTTCAAACACATCTAGTTTCCCGGAAGAAAAGGAAACGCTTTGTAAGCAAACGGTGAGAGAAGACACTTAGCAGGCTGCAGTGACCCTTCAGGTTTGGCTTGCAATTTGGTTGTATTAGAGTAACAGCTTTGCCGGGGGTTGTCTCAACACACCAGCACCACACATTTCGCTGTCCTCATGCACGCACACGTGACAGGGCTCCTGATTATGTCGGAGCTAAGTATTATCCAAGCACCGAACAGGGACTGGATCGCCTGTTGCCAGCTACCTGTATTCTTTATTTGTTTTGTTTTAGAACATATTACCAGTCTTCCCAGGGCACTTCATATTCAGAAAAAATCTTCCAGTGTCATGCAACTTGGCAATGTGTATATAGGCCTGGGTTTGGGGGTAGCTGACGTGAAGTAAAATCTAAACCTCGTTTTCGTTCCAAGCTCTCAGTTTACCTTAAATAAGTGACACACCGCCTACAAAATAAGAGCATCTAACCCAGAGGAACACGAGCCGAACTTTGTCAGGTTAGATTTCTCGTGAATTCATACTCTTGTTAGGGCTTCTTTCAAAGCCTTTTGTTAATTACAAACATAAGTCTAACACCTTTATTTTATGTGTGTGTGTGTGTGTGTGTGTGTGTGTGTGTGTGTATTTCATATTTAGCAACAGCTTGGACATCTCTGTTCTAGAACAGATTGAAGGCAGCTCTTTCTTATTAAACATTTACTTCGAGCATAGTGGTAAATGCTTTCACAGATAATATTACATTTAACCTCCACAGTGACTCTGTGAATTGCATTTTAGTACTCCATTCTACTGGTGAAGAAACCATGTTTCAAATCATTAACATAATTTGCCCACAGCAGCTCAGTTAGTAATTGGAGAAATGAAGGAGAATCAAAGTTTCTAAGACCAGAAGTAGTGTAAGAATTTTTTTTGACTTAGGGTAAAAAATAAAATGACACATTTGACTACATTAAACAAATATGCAACAAAAATATTTGCATGGTAAAAACATCATAAGCAAAATAATATGTCAACAACCACTGCCTTGCAGAGTGAGATGCTGGACCATTTATGTAGGACTTGCAAAGAAAATTTTGATAAACACATTTAGTGACCCCCAAATGAGTGATCTGGGGAGATTACTGAGGAGAGAGAGTTGCAGGATCTGTACTCTCTGCCTTCCTTTGATGAGGGTGGAAAGGAGAGCGCTACTTCCCCCACTTTAAGCCAAATTCTGCAGGTTGCAAGAGAGTTTGTCACATGTCTCCTGCAGGTGAAGGAGCACAGAGATTTCTATTTGACCCACTTTTGGAAAATTCTACAGAGACATGGCCAGCAATGCAACCTTACATGGTTGAGTGGAAAGGCTGAGTGGGAGCAAACTGTAGTTGGCTAATGGGGAGACCAGCTGGGGGACAGATTGGAAGGATTCACCTTGGAGTTCTATTGGACTCCACCCAAGAGAATTTTTCTGGAGGGCTAAAGGGACCCCAACAGAGGGAGTGAACAGTCAGATAGCCACAGGCTTAGGGGGAATTATAAGTAGCAGGTGAGAGGAGGAATTCTCCACATTAAGGAAGTTGCCATTATTTGGTATATGTCTGTGGAATCCATGAAAACAGCCCAGAAGAAAAGCAGTCAGCTTTGGGATTCTCCATACAGTGGAGACAATGCTATGCATTCCAACTCCTGACACGCAGACCACATTTCCCAGCTGCCCTTACAGTTCAATGGGATCACGTGTCTGAGTGACAGCCAATGAAGGGTAGGCAGAAATAGTGGGACAGACACAGTCTCAAATAAAGCCCACCCACAGGATCCTCTGCTTTTTCTCTTTCTACCGACAGCAGAGCCATGTGAGACCCTGAGAATGGAGAAGCTACAGACTGGAAGAAGTAGGGGCTTCAAATGACTTGTGGAGCAGAGCCTTCCCTCCCTACTAATCTCAAATGCCACCCCATGCTGCCTGTGACATGGATGAGAAATAAGTGTTCACTCTTACGTCACTCTAGTTTGGGGTTGTTTGTATTACAGTTAGTCTAAGTCTGACTAGTACACGCTGACATCGGAAGGACATCATTGCCAGGTTGTTTTCTGTGACAAACAAGTAAGGCTTTTCTGACCCTGATTCCTCTTTCCTCCTCCCACCCTGCCCTCCAACCCTGGAGAAGTCAGAGGCTGATCAGTATGGGGCAGGGAGGGGAGGAGCCAGAAAAATAAATAAGAAGCAGCCAGCCATGCCTCTTCCCAGACAAGACTTCCAACCTGTGGTTGTTGAGAAGGGGACATCCTTAAATGGGTTAAGAATATGACAATTTCAATATTGCCCTGGGCTAGACATTCATGTTAATGCAATAGGCCCAATCGTAATTAAAAGGACCAGAGGCATTTTTATCAGCTGAAGAGACTAGGGGGAAAATGTGAGAATAGCTTGCGATTTTGTCTGTGGGCAGAAAAGAGCTAGCCTTACAATGAGATAAAAAATAAAGTTACCTTTTGATTGCGCCGTACGGAATCAAGCTCATTTAGCACAAAGGTCAACGCAGTTAGATTGTTTCCAGTTTATCATTACAAACAGTGCTTCAATACGTAGCCTTGCACGTACAAAATTTTATAGGTACGTGGGTATAGCTGTATGACAAAGTCCTGAAATTGGACTTGCTACTTCAAATGATGTGTGTGTTTGAAATTTTGATAAATATTACCCGTTGCTCTCCCTAAAGGTTAACCTCCAATTTACCACCCAACAGTAATGTGTGAGAAAATCAGTTTTCTGCCACCCTCAATCATAGAGTTTTATATTAGTTTTCTGAGGCTGCTGTAACAAATTACCCCAACCTTGGTGACTCAAATCAATGCAACAAAAATTTGCTCTCTCCTCGTTCTGGAGGCCAAAAGTCTAGAATCAAGGTCTCAGCAGGGCCACGCTCCCTCCAGAGGTTCTGGGGGAGAATCCTTCCCTGCCTCTTACAACTTCTGGTGGCCCTTGGTGCCCATTGGCTTCCTTGGCTTGTGGCAGCATCACTCCAGTATCTGTCTTGGATTTCACATGGCCCCGTTCTCTTCTGGCTGGGCAATGTCGCTCCACCTCACTTTCATAAGGACACACTTGTCATTGGATTTAGGGCCCACCTGGATAATTCAGGATAATCTCCTCACCTCAATATCCTCTGTGAATTACATCTGCAAAGACCCTTTTCTCAGATAAAGTAACATTCACAAGTTCTGGGATTCAGACATGGACATAACTCTTTGGGAGCCACCATTGAACCCACTATCCAAGGAAGATTATTAGAACTTTAAAAAACTCTTTGCCAGTCTCATCTCTTTGCAGCTGCATCTGTGCATAGTTTTATCCTCCTGCCTTCTTGCACTGTAATGTTCCTTGAGCTCTGGGACATCACTGTCTCAAGTCCTCTCCTGGCTGCTCCTTCTCAGCCGCGTTTGCTGGTCTCCCCTTGTTTCCTCGTGTCCCTCCCCAGGGTGTGCTCTTCAGACCCCTCACGGCCTCTCCCTCCCTGCTTTCCCTCCACCTGCCCCCATCCAGTCCCGTGGTGTTGAAAACCACAGTTCCATCTCCATGCCCTACATTGGCCTCGCCTGTCCCAGCTTTCCGCCTGTACTCCCACTAGGATACACTGCCGTGCTGAGCGTGTTGGAGCCGGAGACAAAAGAAGACAGGCGAGTTCTTCTGTGCCCTCATCAAAATGCACAGGCAACCCCGCACAACGCGGCCGCTAATTCCCTAAATTGCCGTGTTACGCGAATCCGTGTTACACAAAGCAAAGAACCAGTACTAAAAAGGGGGTTAGTTTCCAAAAATTAAAAAAAAATCTATATTTTTATAATTAAGAGAATTATCTTTATTAAAGCAATTTTCACTAAAAGTAAAGATATTAATATGTATTAAATTATGTTTTCTTCATCATCACTACTAAGCACAATTAAAATAATTACCATGTCTTTAAAAATGGTTGAATATTACTCACCCCAAAATTTTAATCTATGTATAATGTAGTAAAAGAAAAACACAAAGTTTTAAAATGTATGTATTTAATACTCCATGATCAAAATGGATTTAAAATTCTAATAAATTTTAAAATTCTGTAGACATCCACGCTCGAATAATTTCAAATGAGATATCTTTTACTCTTGAAAGCTCTTAATACACTCCCTGTTGTTCACGGATTTCTTGAATTCTTAAACTGTGTTAGAGTGAAACCGTGTTCTAGGGTGCTGTTGTACGAGTCTCCCCCAATTCTCCAACCGTGTTAGACTGAAGTCGTGTTATAGAGGTGACGTGTTATTCGGGGTTACCTGTACTCCAGTATTCTGAACCAAATGGAAAAAGGTATAAAACTTTTACATTTAAAAACTGACTATATGTAAAGAAAGCCTTGTGTTGTCAATCTGTTTCAATGCCATTGTCAACTCTCCTGAAGGAGGCCAGGGGCTCCATAGGCTGATGCTAATAATAGCTCCTGTTGCATAATAATACAGGTCGTAAAGCAAACACACAAGAGCCTGTTTTTATTTAAAATTCTGATATTTGTTCAACATCAACGTTTGTGCATTAGTTTTGATCTAATAAATATTGTATTAAAACATTTTTTATCTTGATCACTGATTTGTATTTCAGGGCCCTTACATTTTCTGCCCAAGGCAAGGGCCATATTTACATTACTCTAATCCTGGCCCTGCTTAAAATGGTGAAACCAAAGTCTTGAATCACCACCCCACTGCACCCCACCCTAATTACAGATGAAAACGTAGTATCTCTGTATAGATTTATACTCTTTCCTTGTTAACATGCTCCCATTCCCTTGATCGTGAATGGTGGCTCCCAAAGAGTTATGTCCGGGTCTGCATCCCGAGAACTTCGCTTCTTGTTCATCTCGGTAAATGTTAGCTCATTCTCTCGATTGCTCAGGCTGAAACTTTGAGTCATCCTTGATTCCTTGCATTCTCTTATCCGCCATGTCTAACCCTCCGTAAATTTTGTTAGTTCTACCTCCAAAATAACGCACCATCCGACCGTCTCTCTCTCCACGTCTAGCACTGCTCACACAATCCAAGCCGCCATCGCCTCTCAGCTGTGGCACCGCCCAAACCTTCTAAAGTGTATGGTCTTTTGCCATTCCTCTCTAGCAGCTTTCTGGCTCGCTCGGAACAAGGTCCAAAGCCATTCCATGTCCTGCAAGACCCCATATGATGCAGGCAACCCTACCCCTATCCCTACCCCACCGCCTCTCTAACTTTATCTTCTCCTCATTCCTTCTCCTCTCCCCTGTCACCATGTTCTCACCACACTGAGTGGCCTCCTTACCATTCCTCAAATATGTCAAGCCACTCCTGCCTCAGGGCCTTTGCACTTGTGACCCTCTGCATGAGGAGTGTTCCTACAGATACCTGCATGGCCAGCCATCTCACGCCATTAAGAGCTCTGCCCAAACATCACTTCACCATAAAGGCCCTCTTGACTATTATTTCTAAAACAGTGCAATTTTCTCACTTCCCACCCACATTCTTCTTTACCCTAAAAATTGGTTTTATTTCCTTTATAATGACCAATGACCACAGAAGTTTTCGTTTCTTTGTTTATTTATTTATTTACTGCCTGTCACTTCTCACTAGATTATAAATCCATAAAGTCAGTGAATTTCTATTATTCACTCATATCCCAAGTGCCTACAACAGGATCTGACTTGGAGAAATACCTTGGAGGTAATGTGCTCAAACTTGGCTCCCACCCATAGCATGTAGTTAGTTAGGTGTATAATATTGTCCTTAGTTTTTTTTCTAGCTGCCTGCATGGCCTGTTCAAATTTATGTATTCTGGATGGCTCTCTCTTTAAACGAGATCAGGTCTTTCTGGTGTTTCTGTGTGTGAGTCTCTCTCTCTGTCCCCTTAGCACTGCTTTAGCAAAGTTAATGAAAATCTGATGATGGTAATGCTCTTCCTCATTAAATTAAGAAGATACGGTGCAAATAGACTGACAGGTAGCTGAAAGTCACCCTGGAGACTCATGCTGATTGGAACCCTGGGAGATAGAGGTCAAAATGATTTAGCTCTTGTTATGTGAATGAAAACATTTTAAAACTTGCTTATATTGCTTGTTGATTACTTCACTGAGCCTTGTTGTTAACACCTTGGGAAAAATAAATGTAATTCAAAGTCACCTCACCAAAGAGAAAATGATCCGTCAAGTATAAAAATAAACTTCAAAAGGAACACATGAGATAATTTCTTTTTGGAAAACAAATGGCAATGACGCAGGTGGTGAAAGACTCGACTGTACCCAGGACAGATGGAGGATTGGCATCTTAGTGCAACTCACATTGGACCTAGCATTACAGAAAGAAGATAGCATCTGGCCTTCGCTGGAATTTTTATTTTTATTTTTTTTGCCGAGTCACAAGTTTTTTCCATGCAGGCATTATAGAATCCCATAAGGTAGGTAATGTTATCACCCCCATTTAATTGATAAGCAAACTGAGGTTCACAGAGGTCAGTGACTTGTCCCAGGACACATAGGCTCTAAGAGGCACACCCAACCTGGCACTGAATCCATGCCCAGGGAAATTCCAAACAAACAGAGGAAGCTCATCTTATCTTTAAAGTAGAGCTATGGGTCCAAATTCATTCTTTCTTTTTCAGACAGAATTTGACACAACCCAAGGCGCCAAGACAAACGTTGTAAAGGAATGGAAATGTGTGAAGAAAGCATCAAAGCCCACCTACTCATGGTAAAGGAGGAGACGTGTTGAACAATGTTTCCTAAACCTCCCTGCTCTAAAATGATACCTTACTTTGCAACTGAGAAAAAGGCATGGTGACTTGCTGCTTGATTTAAATTTATGAATGGTCATATAATATAATACAATAGGAAAGGATAATTGTAATATTTTAAAAACTGCACAGTTTTTAAATGACAAGATGAAATTACACTTATAATGTAATAGTAGAATTATTGTATAATGTATAGTGTATAGTGTATACTGGGGGTGCCAAAAGAATGTATACACATTTTAAGAGACGTCAACATTGCTCAAGCAGTAGTTCGCCATAATCAGAAGCATCTGGATGCTGATGGTAACCACTTTGAGCACCTCTTGTCATTGCAGAAGTCACACGTGACTTGTATTTATCTTTTCTTATCAGTATAACATTGAGTCATGCAATTTTAATACAGATTTTTTCTTTCTTAAAATGTGTATACATTTTTTGGTACCCTCTGTATTTTGTCATCACTCTTGTCATACTGTATTGTAACTATTTGTTGTGTGTTTCCTCTGTTGATTGTGAGCAACAATAGCGTTCACCTCTTTTTCATCTCTATAGTTCCATGTCATATGGATTATTGATTTTACTTATAATAAATAATGACCATCAATTTTTACATTAATTAAAGACAAATTAGCAGCCCCCAACATCTGTTTGTGACTCTGAGTTAAGCCAACACGTATTAGCCATAACTCTGTCAGTTGCAAGGGGAAGAATTTTTGCACAATTTGACTGAAGTGAATTGTGGATCACATAGTGAGTGGTTCACAAACTTACAGCATGTCTTGCAGGAATTGTGGTGGCTCCAGGGGTATCTGGGGTTGAAACTGGACCCCAGTGCTCCAGAACTTTATACCACCCATCTGTCATATTTTCTGGTCTCTCTCTGTTTACTTTCACCTGTTGAAAATAAGGCTTCTCCATGTGGTAGGGAAGAGAGTCACCAGCAGCTCCAATTCCATGGTTTTTATCTCCTTGTTCCTTCGACTCCTAATGGAAAAATCCCAGAAAAGGCTATGCTTGCCCCAGCCTGGTCACTTTCTCACCCTTGAACCCTTTTCCATGGGGAATGGAAGACTGTGGCCTTCCACGTAGAATGGCTGAGGGACCAAGGAGCGGAATATGAAAGGGGAATCACTCAACCGAGGGAGCGATCCGTCCCTCTACTTGGAGGAGATGTACTCAATGGGCAAAACCAACAGAGAGTCACCGTGGAAATATTTTGCTGTTTGGAATAAATCTTAACATTAATAGGTATTTACTGGGCTTCTGAAACTTGACCCTAAAGGTTAGGTATAGCGAAAGTTTGAGGCCCAAAGTCTCTTCCCAAATGCTTTGGGGAGGCCCGAAGCCATTTCACATGCTGATTTCACCTTCTCATCCCTCAGATACCAGCTCAAATGTCAGTTTTCCTAATGTTTAAAAGTAGGCACATCCCCTATAGGGTTCTGTCTCTTTCCTTCAGGCAACTTGCAGTTGTACATCTGCGTTGGTCCTTTTTTGAGTAAGCTGGTCTCCCCCCACCAGAGTAGAAGTCCTGCGAGGCAAAGGCCAATTGATTTAAACTCTCCTTTGTCTCCCCAGCCCTGAGCACAATATTTAGAATAAAAGATGGTGTCATTGGTGAAGATATCATCATAAATAACATATTTGAGGATGCATGAAGAGAAAGCAAAGCTGACAGCAAAGACTGAGCCTTGGGAAGAGCCTAAATTAAATTGAATAAGAGGGAGAAGAGACAGATGCTGACCCAGAGATGAGCCCGAGGAGGGAGGTTTGGTTCACCAAGCATCATTCTAGCAAAGATAGGATGAGGTTTCAATGCAATGGGGAGATGGCAGAGTTTACTGCAATGAATTAGAAAAGGATTTAAAAAAAATTTTTTTAAGTCACAACACTCTATGTGTGTTCTAGAAGAGAGAAATGAGATTCAACTGACAATCCTTAAGCCAAATTAAGACTGGTCTTCCCATGGGTTAGGGAAAACTCTCCTACTCAGGAAAAGCCTGAGTGCTTGGCCTTAAGCTCAGCCTATGAATTTGATCTGGGGTCACTGCCGCCTTTAAGGAAAATGAATAATTATGAAGTTTCTGCTTGCTATTGATTTTGTTAAAGGTCGTGAGTGGGGATTCACTTGTGGTGGGAGAAAGGAGTGATTAAGTCTTTCACTATGCAAAAAAAAAAGACGCAAACCCTTACACTGGCATTGGGAGGCTGAAACAGCAGGCAGGGCAGCTGGGATTTCTCTACTCTGCCTGCATGCTAACCCACATGGGGAGCTTTTAAAACATAACCATAGCCTGGCCCTAATTCAGAATGTAAGAATCAGAACCTCTGTAGGTACAGTCCGGTCACTGGAATTTTTATTTTTATTTTTTTTAATTCATTTTTATTGTTAGACTTATTGGGGTGACATCTGTTAGCAAGGATTACATATGTTTCAGGCATACAATTCTACAGTGCATTGTCAGTTTGATGTATAATAAGTTCACCACCTAATGTGACTTCTCTTTAAGCTCCTCAGGTGACTCTAATGTGTAGCCAAGACTGAGAACCACCTATAACTATTTTATATAATAAGGTGGAAGCATGGCCTCCCTTGGGGGCAGAGATTGTAGGAGACTTTTGAGGATTTACCTTCCTCTGCAGAGAACTAGGAGAGGTTGGGAGTTGGAAGAGACAGGATCTAGCTCTCTGCAACATCGTGGCTGGCCTAAGGCTAAGGAGATAGCCGCCAATATTGGATGTCCCCTCAGTCCCATTTCTGTCCCTTATGAAGGGCACATTTAGTGAAGTTTAGGGTTTGGGGTATCTGATTTATGACCAACATCACATTTAACTTCTTTGCACTATGTGATAATTCCTTACATGAAACTTTTGTTAGCAGGGCCATGGCAAATGAGGGAAAGGGCTGTGTCCACACCTGGGCAACAATGGCAAGACGGCAAGAGGTACCCTATAGAGCAACCTGGGACAACCATCTTGAGGGAGGCTACACGTACCTTTCACCCAGTAACCTTAAGCTCTATCTGGCAAGATGCTGGATTTCCCGCGAGAATGCAGAATGAGGTGAAAGATTTTATTTGAATGTAGTTTTTAAAAGTTACATAAAAGGGCAATAAGTTTGTAAAATAGGAGGTCAAGGATCAAGGAAAGACCTAGATTTGGCATGAAGAGCTGTGGGAACATCAAAACTACCAATTTCAGAGGCCTGTGGTCATACAAGTTTGGACAGTTAATTTCGCAAACTCATTTTGGAGAAGTGTCCAATGTAAGCACACAGTGGCAAGTCTGTGAACTTAATTGTCACATTTGGGGCATGATGACAGCTCTGATGGCCATTCCAGAAAAAGAGTTCCGAAATTGCTTTGAAGAGTGGACTAGGCACTGGCATCTGGTGCACAGCTTCCCAAGGGGAGCACTTCGAAGTGATATTCAGCAGTGAGGTATGTGGTACTTTTTCTGGAATGAGTTCATGACCTTGTACATGTATTTGCAGGATCTTATGAACAAGGTCTGTGCGACATGTGTGTACTGGGGTGATGGTGGGAACTGAAAAGAACAATGGAGGTGCAATTACTTGAGCAACATGGGCACTGTTGATGACCACTTAGTCCAGAAGTTTGGCAATAAAAAGGAAAGAATTAGAACCTCAGCTAGAAGAGGTTAACGGATCAAATGAGGATGCTCTTACGTGTTTGATTTCCGTCAGGTTGGAGTGTGCAAGCTTGAATAGAAAGTAAGACACACCAAGGAGAACCAAAGAAGTTGGAGCAGAAGGCAGACAGGCTTGAACCCGCAGACGTTAAGAGAAACAGGCATTTTTTTAGGTGAGTGGCCTTGAATTTTCTCATAGGGCCAACCTATTGGTCAAATATTTTGGAGGGCTTTCATTGAATTCAAATATGTGGGAGTTCCCTGCTGGTGTAGTGGCTTAAGGCTTTGGTGCTGGCGCTGTCAGCACTGCGGCCTGGGTTCGATTCCCAGCTGGTGAGCTACCCAAAAGAATATGTTTACTTATAAGTTGGTTATATGTGCCATTATTATATAATTACAAAATTTGCAAAATGGATATTTTAAAATGACATAAAATAGGTTAAAATAGTTTTAATGATTTATGGTATATCAGTCTTTTGTACTCAAAACATTATTTATATGCATTACCATATATTAGTCTGATATTTTTAGTGGCAGTGAAGTAATTAAATATGCTTTCATAGTTTTGAAAATCTTGATTTAACATTTTGTATTATGGCAATTCAAAGGCCTGATTCTCATTTCCGCTGATTTTGACACTTGATTTTATGTCTGTCATAACTGAAAAAGGTACCTCACAAAGATATGTAGATTGAACTGGAATTAGTGGATCATTTGCTTTGCTTACCAAATCATGATATTCATTTATCATTCACACCCATCAATTATGCAAGGGTTGTTACTGAAATTCAGGGAGGAAATTTTCATCTTCCCTGATGTCAATCATTTGTTCATCTAATTCTAAACTAACTGTAAGGTGTTGTGTCTCTATATTTTTAACAAAATGAGTTTCAAACTCATTAAAATTTTTTGCTTAGGTGAAATTTATTTTGTATAAAATACACTGATTTTAAACTCAATGGAGGATTTTTAAGCAGTAGAAAATCTAGTTTTCCATATTTTTCCAATATGCAGCTATGACTGCTTTTATGAATAACAAACTTAAATTCTTTGGAGCAGCACTATGAAATAACTGGAGAAAACTCCCAGCCCAGTTTTCAGAATGGTCCCTTTTAAGAAACAATGACTTTAATTCAAGGTTAGAAATCACTTTCACCTTAAAGAGATAGATTAAACATATATACTTGTTTCAAAAATATCTGTTAGGTAGCATTCTAGTGACATTCTCTTGTCATCATAGAAAAAAGGACCGCAGATTGGGAAGATTTATGTTTTTTGTTCTTTTTTTTGGAGAAAAATTGAGTATCATCTTTAAATTTGAAATGATTTTGCCTTGAGATATCTGCTTTGTCTCCGGTATCTGCTGTTAACGCAGCGATGCTGTGTGAGAAAGCACCACAGGACCTCCATGGTTTGTGGCCTAAACAAGTTTTCTTGCTGCAGACCTGGGGTGACTCTGCTTTTGACTGTGGGCTGGTGGACTTGGCTCTGGGCTGCCCCATGGGTCTTGCTCCAGAACCCAGGCTGACAGGCAATAGAAACCCAAGGGCTTAATTTTCTCATGGCTACTGCCAGTGAGCAGGCTAGTGCCTCTAACATCCCCTTGGCCAAAACGAGTCCAGAAGCAAGACTAGAAAGAACACTGCTCACCACGAGCTCATGTCAAGGGTTTTGAAGTAAAATTTCATAGTTGGAGAATGAAGAACTGAGAACACAATTCAGTTCCCCACAGGTTCCTAGATTTTCATGGTCACTTCTCATCTCACTAAAGCATATTACACAAATTCCACCACAGGCAGTCCTATCTTAGTAACCTTTCCCCAGACTGTGTTTATTTATTCCTAACAAGGCTCTTCTCCATCAGGAGTTACACTAACACAGCTTTTAATTAAAACACCTTTCTTTCTTTCTTTCTTCCTCTCTCCCCTCGCCCCTCTCTTTCTCTCTTTCCTTCCTTCCTTCCTTTTCTGTCTTTCTTTTTTAATGGAAGTCATACTCTATTGAATTCACCATGGAGTTTTTTACTGGATACCTCTCCTTAGAGGTGCTCACACACATGCAAAGTAATCTTTTTGGTTCACTAGTGGAAAAGAATCCCCAAAACTCTACCAAAGTGAGGCATACTGGCAATATCTGCATTTTCCTCCAACAGAATACCAAAGTCCCCAAACCCCATGACTTGTGCTAATACTAATTTATTCAATTCTGCAAGTCTTTTTTTTTTTTTTTTTTTTACATCTTCCAACAATATTTTCTGGCAGATAAAAAAAGTTGTGTTTGTTTTTTTTTTGATAACCATACAAGTATTCTTCTCAATATATCGTTTTAGTTATTTTCACCACCATGGGAAGAACCAGTGTCTCTACCAGTGGTGTTCAGTTTGTTTGGTTTCAGTCTTAAGACATCTCATATGAGCATGCTAAATATTTATCATTCAATTTAACAAAATGTTGTAAAGTACTGGATTGATATCACATGATTTTAAATATTGCTAAAAAGTAGTACGGGTCTCTCACGTTTTGCCTTCTTGATTTCTTTTTTGTTTGACTTGGTGTACTATCAGAGAATATTCACAATATCTAAAGAGGATATCAAAACACTCTTTCTTTTTCCAGTTACATGGCTATGTGACATTGGATTTTTTTCATCAACCAAATCACATAGCACCACAGGTTGAATACCACAGCGGATTGAAGAATCCAGCAGTCCTCTGCTAAACCAGACATCAGAGAGATTTGCAGAAATCTAAAGCAATGCCCTTTTTCTCACTAATTTTTGTTTCTAAAAATACAGTCAAATTTGTTCTTATTTTTCTGATTCTTTATGATGTAAAGTTCGGTTGTTGATTTGAGATCTTTCTTCTATTTTAAGTAAGTGTTTATAAGTTTCTTTCCTAGCACTGCTTTTTCTATGTCCCATAAATTTTGGTATAATGTTTCCATTTGCATTGATCTCTAAGTATTTTCTAATTTCCCTTGTGGTTTCTTTCTTCTTTGATCAATTAGTTGTTTGAAAGTGTGTAGTCTAATTTTGACAAATTTGTGAATTTCTAATTTTCCTTGTTATTGATTTTTAACTTCCTCCAGTTACAGTTAGAGAAGATATTTTGCATGATATTGATCTTTTTAAATTTATTCAGACTTAATTAATTACCTCATATGTAGTCTATTCTGCAAAATGTTCCATATGCACTTGAGAAGAATTTGTATTCTGTTGTTGATGAGTAGAGTATTCTGTGTATCTCTCTTTCATATACTTGGTTTATTGTGTTAGTCAATTTCTCTATTTCCTAACTTATCGTTTGTGTCCTTACCGTATGCATTATCAAGAATGAGGTATTGAAGTTTCCAGCTATTATTGTAGAATTGTCTATTTCTTTGTTCAGTTCTGTGAATTTTTGCTTCATATATTTTGATGATCTGTTATTAGATGTGTAAATGTTGATAATTGTTATAGCTTTATGCTGTGTTGAAACTTTTACTGATCTATAATGTATGTTTTTGTGTCTTGTAAATTCTTTTGTCTTAAAGTGTAGTTTGTCTGATATTAGTATATCCACACCAGCTCTTTTGATTACCGTCTGCTTGCTTAGATTATATTTTTTAATCTTTTTACTTTCACCTTATTTGTGTCTTTGAATAAAGTGAGTCTCTTGTAGACAGTACATTGTTGGATCATAATTTTTTTAAAATCCATACTACCAATTGCTATTTTTTGACTAGAAAATTTAATCCATTTATATTGAAAGTAATTACTGATGAGTGACTTGCTTCTGTCATTTTTCTATTTTTTCTTTGTTCCTCATTGTTTTTTGACTCTCATGATTTGCATTACTATGTTTGATTTTTTGTGTTTAGTTTATTATTTCTAGTGAAATGTTTTAATTCCTTTCTCATTTCCTATTGTGTATATTCTATAACTATTTTCTTTGTGGTTACCATGAGGATTACTTTTCATATCCTAAAGTTATAATACTCTGATTTGAGTTTATAGCAGCTTAACTTTAATACCTACAAAAACTCTGTCTCTTTACAGTTCTGTTCCCACCATTTTCAGTTGTTGATATTATAAAATTACAACTTTGTACATCCTATTTTCAAAAGCTTAAGCTAATAATTTTGAAAAATGAATTGGTCTTTTCAGTTATGTCGAAAATAGATGTGAAGTTATAAGCCAAAGTTAAAATAATGCTAGGTTTTATAATTATTCATGAATTTACCTTTACAGTGATCTTTATTTCTTAATATAACTTTGAGTCACTGTCTGTTGTTCTTTCGTTTCAATCTGCAAGACTCCCTTTCCCATTTCTTACAGGGAAGTTCTAGAAGGTATGTGTGCTCCTTCAGCTTTTGTTTATCTGGGTATGTCTCAAGTTCTCCTTCGCTTTTGAAGGACAGTTTTTCAGGATTCTTAATTGACAGGTTTTTTTTCTCCTTTAGCATTTTAAATATATCTGCATACTGCCTTCTGGCCTCCAAAGTTTCTGACAAGAAATCTGCTGATAATTTTATTGAGGAACCCCCTTGCCTGTGACAAGTTGCTTCTCTTTTGTTGCTTTTAAGATTCTTTCTTTATCTTTCAAGAGTTAATTATGCATATAATATATCTCAGTGTGGGTCTTTCTGAATTTATCTTGAAATTTGTTGACTTTCTTGGATGTTTATATTCACATCTTTCATCAAATTTGGGGACTTTTTGGCCATTGTTTCTTCAAATATGCTCTCCACCTGTTCTCTCTTTCAGCTCTCCTTGATGGTGTCCTACAGGTCTCTTAGTCTCTGTTCACTTCTCTAAGACTTTCTTTTTTCTTTATATCCTGTAGATTTGATCATTTTTACTGACTTATCTTTAAGTTGGCTGTTTCTTTTTTTCTGCCTGCTCATAGCTACCTTTGAATCTCTCTAGTGAATTTTTAATTTTAGCTATTGTACTTTACACCTTCAAGATTTCTTTTAGGCTACTTTTTAGGATTTCTATCTCTTAATTGGTATTTACATTTTGTCCATACATCATTTTCTCATTTTCCTCCATGTTTTTCTTTCATCTTTGAACATCTTTTTAAAAACTAAATTTATTGGGTTGATATTGGTTAATAAGATTATATAGGTTTCAAATGTACAATTCTATAAAACATCATCTCTATAAGGCATCATGTGTTCATCACCCAAAGTCAAACCTACTTCTGTCACCATGTATTTGACTCCCTTTACCTTTTATAATACTACCACCCCCACCCCTGCTTTCCCTCCTATACTGTTGCCTGAGTTTACAAGATTTTGTTCTTCTTTTCTTTTTTGATTATTGCTTTCTGTTTTATATTCTACATATGAAATTATATGGCTCTCAAATTTTTCTTACTTATTTTGTTTATCACGATAGTCTCGAGATCCATCTATGCTGTTACAAATGGCAGTATTTCACTATTTGTTATGGCTGAGTAATATTTCATTGTATATATGTACATCTTGCAGACAGTTGTCTTAAAACCTTTGTCTAATAGATTTGTCTTCAGGTCTTTCTTGAAGACAGTTTTGTTTGTTTGTTTCCTTTGAATGGACTATATTTTCCTTTTATTTGTATGCCTTGGGGTTTTTGCTGTCATTGAACATTGGACATTTGGATCCAATAATGTGGTAATTGGAAGTCAGATTCTTCCCTTTCCCCAGGTTTTCTGGGTTTTGTTTTGTTTTGTTTTGTTTTTTTGTTTAGTTTTGATTACCGCAGGCTGTGTCTTTGGCAAGGATCAGCCAGAGTCATAAACTGAAGGCCCTTTTTAGGTCTTTTCTGAGCCTGTGCCTTTCCCTGGGCAAGTGTGATGACTTTCTAATTTCCCTCATGCATGTGGTTATTTTTGAATGTCCTAGTCTTTAATGTCTGGCTCCAAAAAAGAAAATAAAGAGAAAAATGAAAGGAGAAAACAAAGGCTCCAGGCCTTTAAATTCCTTGGAAGTCACTTCCTCTGGAGAAGGAAGGGCTTGAAACAACAGAGGGAAGTGCAACAAGAGTGGCCACTTCTGTGTCTGTACTTCTGTGATCAGAAGCAGCAACCAGAACCAGAATACAGATCCTTAGGATTGCATGGTTCTCATTGCCCACCCTGGCTCCTACACACGGCTCCAGGGACATGTGCACAGCTGCCTGTCAGCAGAATGAGGGGTGGGTAACTGTTGCTGAGCCAAGAGCTGAAATGGACTGAAATTTACCATCCAGGCCTCACCTGGAAGTTGAAAGCTTTCAATAGACTCCCGAGTGCCAATGTAGTTATTTAAGACATATTCTGCCGGTGTGATTGTTGTCTGAGTGGGGAGACGACCTTCTGACACTTCCGATTCTGTTGTTGTCCCAGAATCCTTGCCTGCTTGATTTTAAGAGTCTCGAACATTGTGATGCCTCCATACTGTAACTAATATCTAAACTACAAGGTACACTTAAGGTGAGGGTCATCCTTGATAAAAGTGGATATAACTCTATATTTCAAATAGATTTATTAATATTTTCAAGGAATATGGCCAATTTCTAATTGTATCATTGTCTTTTATAATGTTTTACATTGTCACGTGGTTGGTTAACGAAGGGCTTGTACCAGGAGTCAGAAAATACAGCTTTGCTATTTTCCATGTGGGTCCTTATGTTATTAATATCATATAGTTCGTCTATTCTTTCTTTCCAGGTATAAAATTTTTGGTGTTGTTGACCCATTCATAAAGGTTGATTTCACTGAAACATGAGCACAAAATTTACAAAGCCCCCCCTCCCCTGCTCAAGGCAATGTGTCCCAAAGTGCTGGAAGTGAAATGCCTGAGTCTACACTTCCTGTGCTGAGTGTGCACCATGGTCAGTAAACACATGGCCTACATGTGGGAAGTCCTTTTACTAAATAACACTGAAGTTTAATTTTCTTTTCCTAAGATAAATGTATATAAATAAAGGTTTTAATATTCATCATTCAATCCTGTTTTGGAGAATGCAAATTCAGACCAATATTTAACATAATGGTAGAACAGTTTCTTAATAGAAATTTTAATTGATTTTCAAGATTAGGTTCTACTGGCAGGGTCAGAGAGATGACCCCAGGAGGTTGGCCCTCCTCCTTGGCTCTCTGACTCAATAGCAGATCTTTTTCTTGGGCTTGCATCACACAGTAAGGTAATACAGCTTCAGCCTAATTCAGGGTTTAAAAGTTTCTTTTTCTTTCTTTCTCATGGTTGCATTATCTTTGTGTCCTAAATAAAATGTCATCTGTATGGTACAATTTAGAAATTTCTTGATATATCTGTGTTTGGCTAAAATTTGTATCTCTGAAAATGGGCTATGACTTTTCTTTGCTGTTTATAGCAGAGCTATCCATTTTGCTACCATCAGTCTGGCAATGTTGGGAGAATCATTTCAAATTAAAGCCATTTTTTTCCTTCCTGAGCTTAATAGATATCTATTTATGCAAAGACAGAGAAAGGATTTTTTTTCATTTCCAGGAAATAGGGAAGATCATGAAACTGCCAATAGTGGTCCCAGATAGCACAGTGGGTAACAGAATTTCATGTCACTCAGGAATTAGGAAAGCAACATGAGCAAGGTAAAGAGCAAATTATGGATGGATTTCTTTTTCTAACAAAATGTCCAAAGAATTAGAAAAAGACCATTAAGTCTCATAAGAAGAATAAAGAATAATTTGACCTGTTGAAATAGCAGACTCTGAATAATTGCAAAGTGAGCAAGGTTTGTCTTTAGCCATCCAGCCTCTCCCTGTTATTAATAACAATTTCTAACTGCTTCTACATCACTCTGCAGTTTACATAGAGCTTCTCCTATTGGTGGCACTGTCCTTCTCATGGCCTTCCCCCGGCCCACCATGGGCTTTCACCAAATCTGATCTCAGAAATGCATCTGCTCAACTCCTGCCCAGTAAGCAGCTTCATATCTTTTATGGAACAAGACAGGGTCAGGCTGAAAAGAAAATTCATTCAAATAAAGGTAAAATGACTGATAATGTTCAATGTGTGACCTTTCCAGAGGCATTTGTATTTTACCAGAGATAAGGTCTGAAGTTAAACAGATGAATCTGTAATTCTGCAGGTCAGGCAATAGGAGAGGTTTTCTGGGGGAAGGGAGGGCGCAGGACTTGAAAGGTCCTTTTGACATTCCTGAAGTGAAACTGTTTAGGAAGCCATTTTTCTTTCTGACAAGGCTTCTCTCTCTCTCCAGGTCTACATAGCATATAGTATACATTTCTTAGATTAGCTGAATTAATTAGAGTCCAAATTTTCAGACCATCCAAAAACAGACTCTCAGAATGTTGGAGATAGGGAGACACTTAAAGTTATTTTAGCCAAACCCCTTATTTTATAGATAAGAAAATTGAGGACAAGGAAGTCTAAACCATTCTGATTAATTAGAGCCCCAAGATCACAATGCTTTAATAATCAAGGAAGCGGATGATGTAAGGACTAAAATTGAGTTGATCAAGAATGTCTCTTAGGGTATATTGTTGTTATTTAGACACAGGTCAGGTACAGTATGTTGGGGTTTGTTGTCATTGTTACATAAATCCAACTGAACTATTAATACATCTGAACAGTAGGAGATGTTGCTATTCTAGTGCCTATCAATGAGCTGCTTTCATCTATTATAATCATTACCTTTTGTCCCTAGATTAATCAGTATTAGTCACATTATTTTTTATAGTTCTCTGTACAGTCATAAAATTCAATATATAGCAGCAGAATACTAGAAAGTCAGACTCTCTTTAATACTGGGTCTTTTCATCACCTTACCAAAGATGTTCTTCCGTAAAATACAGTATTGTTGTATTTTAACGAAGGACACCTTGTTACCTTGTTACTTTTATACCATCACAGATTTTTGACGGAAGATCATTAGAGATCATCTTACTTAGGCACATCATGTTTTCAGATGAGACATACACCCACAGAGCCTCACGCCCAGTTTGTAGCAGCACCAGAACACGGGCCTGGGGTCCCTGAATCCGTGTCCAGCTCCTGTCCACCTACCACATGGCACCATTTTACAAGCCCCAAAGCCTCTGGGGGCTACAAAAAGACATCTATCCCATAAATTTCAAACCTAGAGAATGTTATCTGGCATGAAATCCAATTCTGCAATAGGAGAAGAGATTAGGTAATTCTCTTCCCAAGCTTTATGAGTTTACTAATGTGTTAATCTCCAAGAGTTTGATATTTCCATTATTCAACTTTCTTCTGTTTTATTTGGCCTTACAAGGAAGGAAAGCACTTAACTGAGTGATTAAGCCAATGGAATTTGAATGGGTTGTTTTGGTTTTTTCTCATTAAGTATCTCCATTTTGTATTTAAAATTCAGAAGCTCATCTTAAAGAGCAAAGGTTGCAGTCAAGATTAATGTCAAAGAATTCCTAAGAAAATTGACTGGTCTCCAGAAGAAATGTTCTTTCTGAGAAAAGTTTGATGTCGCATGCTGGTAGTAATCTGCCATTAAAATTGAGCAGTTACGATTCCTTGGCTGCATGTACATGAATCATCTATGAAGAAAAATTGGGGAAAACAAACAAACAAACAAACAAACTCAAAAAACAAAACCAAACAGTCCTTTGTCTAGCTACATAAATACAAACATATATCTATTTGCAAGTATCTGACTGCCTGCATTTTTTACCACCCATGACTGTTATAGTCATGGACACAATCTAGTTGTAACCTGCATTACTGTCAAGGAACAATTTGTTTCTACCTGGAATGCAATTGATAATTTAAGGCACAGATTTCTACGAGTACTAGCTTAATGAATAAACATAATTGGATATAAAACAGCACAATTCATAAAATCAAAAATTAATTGAAAAGGAAATACCATATAAGAGAAAGGACTGAAGCAACCCAGCTACAACTTGTAATCAGGAAGCTGCGTAGCCTTGGCATAATGAGGTGTATTTTAAAATGGAGTTGCTCATTAAGACAATCATTTGAAAAGTCTCAGTATAGTAGCAGGGTCTCTGGAAGGCTAGGCCCTGAGATCTCCTGATGAGTAACAGGAAAGAATAACTACATCATTTGCTGCTTTAAGGATTCACAAGAGTTCCCCAAAGAAATCTCTGGTGCCCAGAAAATGGGGAGGGGACTGGGAGAAGGGGGCACCACACCAAAGCAGGAAATAGTACTGAATGAGGAAGGCTGGCTCTCACCCACATCTATTCAGAAGTGTCAGAGCTACCAAGTTTCTAACCACCAGCAACTTGGGCTTTACTTTCCTTTGTTTTTCCTTTGCTCACAAAAGCAATAATTACCTTTAAATGTGTAGTAACTATTTGGAGGATGAGCATAATTTGATGTCAACAACTGAGTAACCTGGGTTAGCCTTGTCAAGTGTCAGAGATGCCTTTCCTGACCACCCAACCTACATACCAGATACCTCCACCCAGCACAAGGTTTCCTTCTCTTCATACCGATCATGGTTATTTAGTATTATCCTTTATAAACAAAGAACTTGGTCATATCTTTACAGCGCATTTTGTCCATGGGGTGGCAGTACTGTGAGATCAGTTTCCCTAACGATCCAGTTCACTGCTGAATCTCCAGTGTCTGGGATGGAGCCTGGCACGCGAAAGACACTAAATAAATATTTGTTCAATGAATATCTGAAAGCCTAAGGCATGTGGCCTTAATTAGATGTCTTTCTTTCCTTTGGAATGAAAACTCAGTTCCAAGTTACCATGCAAGGGAGAAAGTTCTAGAAGACAAACAGAGAAATTGGAAAGAGTCAGAAATAACTAAAACACGAAGCTGAATAAAACACACAGAGCCTGATGATTAAACATAAGGACTAAAATCAAATGATTGTTAAATGATTATCATTAAAGGATTTAATTTAAGTGATTTTACAGGTAAAAATTCAAAAGAAAGCAAAAAAGATTAAAAGGCAGAAATAAATGAGGCGAGAAAGGGTAAGACACTGGGTAGAAGGTTTGAACTGCAGGGTTGGGATGCTCCCTGCAGTGGTCCTTGGGGAATTAAATGCTGGGTGGGTCTGGATCTTCGTGGCACCAAAAAATGAGATCCCAGTCACTGTCAACAGCTCAGATCGAAATCCTGGAAAGTGTCCATCATTCCGAGATGAGACTTAAAGAAGACAAACATGTAAAGGTCTTAGCCCTATACCTGCTTCTCAGCGAGTGTTCAAAATTGTCCCCTTCATTATGTATTTTAAATCAATAAACAGAGTGCTAACAAGCAAAGCTTTGTCTTCCTGCATCTACTCGGTTGCTGCAAAGGTTGAAAGAGTGACGATTTGTGCAGAATAGTCAGCACCTTCCTCCAGGCGACATCTTGTGCCATTGCCTTTCCTCACTATTGGGCACGTGGGTTTGCACTAGAACCCGACATCTGGAATGGAAAAGAAGAAGGACAAGGATTCCACTTACAAGCTCTATGGAGACACATGTAACTCATCGTCAAAGGCACATTTTACACTCCATGCTATAGTTTCACCATAATCTCTATGTACTTCTGTTATGACACTTAGCACTAATGACTCTGTCCACAGCCTTTTCTCCTACAGCAAATTCTTCCAGGGCAGTGGCCTGTCTTACTGATTGTTATGACTTGAATTGTGTCCCCCCACCCCAAATCCATATGTTGAAACCCTAACTCCCAGTGTAAGTGTATTTGGAGATAAGGCCTTCAAAGGGTTAATAAAGATTTAACAAAGTCACAAGAGTAAGGCCCTACTCTAACAGGACTAGTGTCCTTATAAGAAGAGAAAAGGTGTCTAAGGATGGACACATACACAGACGTAAGGCCAAGTGAGGACACAGCAAGAAGAAGCCATCTCCTTGGAAACCAAGGAAAGAGGCCTCAGGAGAAATCAAACCTATCAATACCTTGACCTTGAACTTCCAGCCTCCAGAACTGTGAGAAATAGATTTCTGTTGTTTACTCCACCCAGCCTGTGGTCTTTTATTACGGCTGCCCTAGCCAACTCCAGCGTGTATCTGTGGGGGAAATGATAGATTGGTGCTCATCCTCCCTCCAGAGTTTCTTCCTAGACCAGGCCTGGGCAGGCTTTTTCACATCAAGGGCTACTTCTAATTTTCTCCAAGTGACGTGGTCCCCTAGCTACTTATTTTATTATTCAGGCTATCACCCTCAACTTGCTTGCGTGGAGGTTCACCAGTGGGCCGCGATTGATGTCTTGCCCATCCCTGTCCTATACTGTGGAAGCCAGACGGGCTCAAAATGTCCTCTTTCCGTTTCAAATGCAAATTAATTTCCCCACTTAGATGCCCTTATCGGGGGTTTGGAAAGTGGACACGCAGCAGGGGCCATCTTGGGGCTGCTAAGGGGGTTGTGATGACAACATCCTGAAAGTTCTGAGGTTTTCTGCAGCAGCATTCTGTTTTCAAGGCCTTAGCTTTGAGGGTGTGGACAGTTGAGGCGGTGGAGGTAGCCTGTGGATGGCACAATGGCAGCTAAGGCATTTTTGTCCCTTAACTCAGCAGGACCTGAAGGTGGTCCGATTCTCCCGCCCCTGATTGAGGCAGGGGTAGCTACCGCCTTGGCGGGTCACCTTGGCAGTGTTACTCTGACAGTCATTTCTGAAGCCCTGGACTAAAATTGGCTACTCAAGGTCTTCCTTCTCTTTTATAAGTATCTGCTTAAGAACACTAGAGCAAAGTTTTCTGTTTCTCTAACTGAACCTGACAGATGCATTCTTCTCTGTGCTTTTGGTATTGAGCACAACACCTGGCATATGTAAGAGATAAACCAATGTTTATTGTTGTCTAAACCAATGCTTCTTAATCTTTGATTTGTATCAGAATCACGTGGAAAGCTAATAAGTAAGGCAAAGGCCCAAGCTCAACGAGATAGACTGGAGCCTTAGTCTTTGTATTTTTACCATGTTCCTTAGGAGATTCTAATACCCACCAGTTTGAGAAGCCCTGGTGTAAACATTCTCTGAGCCCTACTGGGGATCAGGCACACTTCTAAGTATTTGATTCTCAGTGACTCATTTAATTCTCATAATAACGTTATGAAGCATGAAGTAGTATTATCTCCATTTTATAGATTAGAAAAGTGAGGCATGAAGAGCCTTAGAAAAGTACCTAAGATCACACAGCTAGTAAGTGATAAGTCTTAGTAACTAACCAAGCACCAATGGACTTAGATCACGAGCCCCAAGGTCATGACCACCATACTCTTTCACTTAGATGATCTCTCACCGCAGAGCCTAAAGATGAATCTCATTTAAATTTAAATCAGATTCCTCCAAATATATTTTTTAAATTTAACAATAACCCAGTATCTCTCATCAGGTGACTTAGTTATTAAAGAAAAATAGTGGGCTAACAAAAATCATGGTCTCTTGGGTAAATGCCAACATACTTCAAAGTCTAATAAAACCTATTTAAATCAAGGAATAGCTTGAAGGAATAATTGCTCTCAGATACAAAACTAATAATTCCCTGAATTTTGTTATTATCTTTGAAGTGAAGAATAGCAAAAATGACCCTTAGGTCCATTCATTTATTACAGAAAACATTATACATTTTCAGCAAGAACAGATCAAAATAGTATTATTTAACTGCAGAGTCCCACACTCCTTTTTTCTTACAAATCATGTTTCTTACATTTTCAAGATTGCATCTCTAAGATTTAATAAAATCTTATTATTCTTCTAATGCCTAGAAATTGATAACGTGGAAGTAGATATTAGAAGAGGTCCAGAGAACTTGTTTCAGAGATGTTCAGAGATGCACAATGAATAAAAGGAAACATTCTCCCCTTTTGTATTTTGTAACCCCTTTAGTCAGTAGGAGTTCTAAAATTTAAATATATTGTTATTAAGTGAGTAGATTTCTGAAAACTTCTGAAGTTGTCATTTTTATCTCTAGTTGGGTTTGTAAGACAAAAGTGAACTTTTGGAGGCAAAAATTACCCTCTTGTATCCCAGAGAGGAAATGTGATGCTAAACAAGCCGGGCTCAAATCGCACCTCTGTTATTATACACTTTATTGTGACTGTTAACAATCTAACTTTCAAGTGTTAGTTTACTAGTCTGTACAATTTAGAGAGAAAAACTCCTATCTTAAAAGGTGTTACAAGGGTTAAATGAGATAATAGGACTCCCCCCACCCCTTGGTGTATCTCTACAGCTCTGAAGCTAAAAAATTAAACAAACAAACAAATAAAAACTAAATAGGAGAAACTACACAATGACAACAAATCACACACACCAAAAATAAACATTCTGGAATCATGGGAGTGCCTGAGACAATCAGAAAACTTGGGTGTGAACTTGGAGCCCTGCTTCCATCTTGGGTGACTTGCAACAATTCTCTTAATTTTATTCTTGAAAAGAGCAATTTTCACTCTTGCCAAAAGGAAATGAAAATTTTGACTTCCCAGGTTTGGCTCTGCTTTCAGATGACTGAGCCTCTGACATGTGGTTTTTGATCTTTGTAGGTCTCCACCTTGATTGCAATTCCCTATCTGCATCCATAGGGACAACTTTTACCTTTCGTAATGGATGGGGTCAGGCCCCACTGCAACCTTTCATTTGATGGCAAGTGCTTAATATTGTACCTGTCTTATTCTCATATACATGCTGGCCTTGTACGTGTTGCTATACCCTCAAGAAAACTGGAACAAAACAAAAATGGCAGGCATTATGTAAGTGTCCCAGCAGGCAATGGAAGAAAGGCCAGGTAAAATAAGAAAGAACAATAAAAAAGAAAACATTCTGGAGGGGAAATGTGTCAGGTGTGATTTGGAGGAGGAGATCAGAGAGCAGAGTTGTACCCAGAGAAGTGAGGAGAAAAGCCAAGTCGATCCTGCTCCGGCTACTGTATTACTTGAAACCAGGAGGAAGTGCCTGGGGAGATTAAGACATCAATTTGAAGCAGTAAACCTCTTTTGCCCCAAGAAGTACAGATTGTATTAGAGAATAGTTGATTTCCAATGTTGACTTCTGTTTGTTCAACCAGAGGGAATAACCTAATATTCCAGTAGAGTGACCTCTGGATAAAGGCCTTCATCAGAAGTCATGTTTGAGCAAGCTGCTTCCTCCACAAGTCATCAATTTTTCTTTCATTTTTTTTTTTACAAGAACATTTGCAAATGTTCTGCTTGTCAGAGAAACTTTTACACATAGACCTGATTTTGCAAATGGACCAACTTACTTGTTTTTAACTTTTTGAAATGTCACCATGATACTGAGAAAATGACACATTGATAAGTATTATATCATAGTTTAGATTCTGGGTCCTGAACTGCATGTAGTCAACTCCATGTGCATGGTAAGTGACCTGGATATTGTCTAACTGTAAATACTTTAATTTACTAGTGGCCTGATTAGCCCAAATATCATGCAGAGATGGACATTCACAAGTGTTCATATCACAGTAACATTCTTACACTGAAGTAATTTTGGACAATGTAGGAGACCCCACAAACCATTCTTTTCCTTCATCTTTCTCCCAGGATTGAGGATAAAATACCAGATCATTTCTTGCTGGAGGTGGTCATGTGACACAGCTTCGGGATATAAAATGTATGGGAAGTCTTCTTGGAGAAACAGTCTTTCTGAGAGAGAAAGAGAGAGAGAGAGAGAGATACACAGTCATTGAGAACTCTTGTTTTTCCCGCTTCATGCCTGCCTTTGTAGGCAGTGGTAGGAGAATGCTATTTGGAACTGTGGCAGCTGTCTTGAGATTAAGGTAATAAATGAGAGGGTGAAAAGCAATATGAAAAAGATAGCAGAATGAGAGTGAGAGAGAGGGGGGTGTGAAAATAAAGAAAGATGTTGAGTTACTGAGCCAACCTTGGGATACTGCTCTAGACTTCTTTATAATAATAAATATCTTATGATTTACATCATTGTTGCTTGGATTTTCTCCTACGAGCTCGATATTTTACATGGTGTCCACACAGTCCCTGAGATTGTTCATGGAACCGGTAGCCCAGTCCTCCCCATTCACATGTCATTGCTCAGGTCCAGAGGCATGAAAGGTGGGGAAGTGGAGGAGAGCATGGTGTGGTACTCAGCTTGGACTCCGAAACAAGGTATGACCACCTTTGCAAAGAGAGGTTGCAAGCAGAATCCGAACGGGCGTGTTTTGAGAGTGCTTTGGTGAGCCTTGGGATTTAAGTGCCTCTGGGGGTTGGCAGTTTGGGGATTGCTAAGAACCAGCACCCTGACAGTGGCTTTGGGGCAGCAGACATTACTGAAGCAGGCAGAGCAGATCACAAGCCGACTTTTTCCTAAGTATGCAGGAACCACTTCCCAAAGACTCCCAGAAGCAACAGGAAGAGACTTTGAAGAGGAGCCTGAGCTTTTATTCCAGGGTGTGAGAGCTCACTATCCAGCACGAGCTGATGGGTATCACTGTGAGCTCATTTGCTCCCAAAGACAGTGAGGCCTGTGACATTCATGATGCAACACATAATACCTTTTATTTCTTTATTTTAAGTCAATTCCTCACAGCACACAATTCAATCTATTCCATAGACACAGCCTGCTGGGAGAAGTGTCTCTTTCTACTACAGCCGCTGAAAATACTTTTCCTTGTAGCTTGTAGAGTTTACGCGAGCCACACTTGTGAACACAGTAGTAACGTGTTGCTGTGTACCCTGAAGTGCACCTCATTTTTGTGTTAGGCTGGCAGGGTGATTTTGGTGCTGCCTCCATCCTTGCTCACATGAGGCCACTGGTCACTGGTATTTAAATGTATCCCTCCACCCGCTTTCCCACAGTGCAATCTGTTAAGTGCATCAAAGCAGAGCAGGTCTGAGAAAGGCAGGATTGGGCCCAGAGCCTGACCATGTTGGCCCAGAAGTGCCTCTGCTCTGAATCTGAGGGCGTTTTGAAGAAACTTCTCTCTGCCTCTATTTTACTTTTGTTCCTGTTTATAGTTTTAACTATTCAGAGGAGATTGAACCCTTTTTGCTATTATTCATCTGTTAGACTGGGTCATGGTGCATTCTAAAATGTTGGAAGTAGAATAAGGCTTTCCAATGCAAAGTTTCTTATGCAATTGTTCTCTCCTTGTGGGATGGATATGGGAATCTACACCTTCTGTTCCTTCTGCAACGATGACTTCAAAGTCATATAACTTTCTGATAGATAGGTGGAAAACTAAAGGGGTCTGTCCATCATTATAGCTCTTCCTGTACTGGCCTCACCAACCTCTTTAGGACTGAGAGTTCCCTGAGAGAAGGGACCATTTCTTACTCATCTTTGTATTTCTTGCCATTCCTAGCACAGAGCAGTTGTTCCAAAAAGTTTTGCTAAATTGAATCAGAAAAAGAGAACAGAGGGCATTCTAGAATTGAATTGTACTCCAATACACCCACTTCTATCTATGAAAGAAAAAAAGATTATGTTAGGATTAATATTTTACTTTTGCTTGAGTATGTCTTCAGAATCAAATCCAAACTTCTCAGTGGTTGCTTTAAGACTGCAAACTGTTCTCTCCTTAAAAAAAATTTATATCCTCTATCTGTGCAAAGGATTGTGCTGGGCACTTTCATGTATGTTGCTACATTTATTTCTTTACTTTCCATTTATTCCCTTGTCAACAACACAGGGCATTGTTTTTATTTACTTACCTCAATTTTAATATTTAATTAATTGATATTTATTGATGTTTTAACAATAGACACATTTGTTCTTCATAATATTCCCTCATATGGTTAATTTGCCCTCCTGTTACAGATCAGAAAGCTGAAACTCTGAAGGGGAAGGGACTCGTGAGCCTGTTTTTTGACTACAGGCACCATGCCTTTTCTTTTGCTCCACAATTTTATCTTCTTTCCCCTCTAAGATGTTTTGTTTGTTTGTTTGTTTGTTTGTTTTAGTAGCATGTGAGTAGTTCCCTGGCTGGGAATCGAACCCAAGCCACAGCGTTGACAGCGCCAGCGCCGAAGCCTTGCCACTACACCACCAGGGAACTCCCCCTCTAAGATTTTGAACCTTCTCAACATGAGCATTCTTACTTCTTTAGTTACCTCACCCCCTTTCAATTTCAGAAGAACTGTCCGCATAGCTTTGCTTTCTGGTTCAAAGTGAAGTTTGTGTAGGAAGATTCATGAATGAGTGGGGTGTTGGGATAGGCAGATGATAAAGGGCTGCTGAGGAGATTTACTTAATTGCAAGTTTGAGAAATCCTGAGTTATAGGAGAATGTTTTGTAGAGAAACCACATATTTTGTAGAAAAACTACATGTTTTGTAGAGTCTGTCTGTAATTGCCTTAAGTACTTTTTCCCTCCTACCTCTCTTCAAAGTTGTTTTAATAAACAAACCTGACCAAATATGTTATTTGGAATCCATGTTTACTATCACAATATTCTGAACAGTGGTGTTTAAATGTCACGGTGTTGTGCATACATGCTAGGAGCCTAGAACGTTTAAATTTCTATTGTTTACCTGCTCAAGTCTTCTGCTATTCAGAATGTAGTCCTTGGACCAATAGCATCACAATCTCCTGGGAGTTCTCAGAAATGCAGATTAGCAGATCCCACTAATCTGGAACCATCTGACTCCTAAGCATATTGAAGTTTAATGTAGTAGGCTAAAGTTTTTGCAGTAATCTTGGTCTGTTCTTTTGGAATCCTACTTTTGCTTTGCTTATATATATATATATATATATATATATATATATATATATATATATACACACACACACACACACATACATACACACATTTAAAATAAATTCTTGATGATTTTGGCAAGGTTATTCTAATGTGTGTATTATTCCATAAGCCCCTCTGGGCAAGTCATTCAATTAGTTAAATCAGTTACTTCTAGTTCTTATAGGTATTCTATGTTTTCTTGAAGGCAAGAACCATGTTGTATTCACTGTCGTGTCCACAGTTTCTTGTATGAAAATACTTAATAAGTTAAAAGATGAATGAAGTTCGAGTAAGTAATTGAATGGATGAATACATGGAAAAAGAGGAATTTAGATGGTACATTTCTTGAAGACGGACAATGTCTCAGTCATCCAAGACTGAGACTATAGAAAACAGGAGCAGGAGAAACAGAAATAAAATGGGGTGCTAAGTATAGTGCAACTCACCTCCACAATTATTACCTCAGCTAACCATCAGAACATCTTGTCAACTGGATATTATTTTAGAGGCAGAAACTGAGTTTTGAAATTTAAGTACATGGCCCAAGTTCACCAACTGGTGTCAGAGTCTGGTAACTCTTGCAAGTAATATGCCATGTAATTAGGTGCATAGCCCTGTTTCTGCAGAGATTGAAAGATGGAAGAGCAATGACCCTTTAAAAAACACAAAAACAACTCTCTGAGTTCCCCTCTTGAGATGCTGTGGCCCTGGAGGAAAGAGCTCCTCTTCTTGCCTTTCAATCACAGAGTAAGCAAGAACAATGCAACCAAATGCTACTCCTCAGGTCGTTTTCCGCAAACGGAACGCTGGTGCTGGGCCCTCCAGGCGCGGGGGGAACCAGAGATGAACGGACACAAAGCCCGGCAGTTGCCTGGTAACGCCCGCTGGAGGAGTCCCAGCGTAATAAGCTCCGGGAGAAGTGTCACTGGGCCGAAGTGGGACCCCGTAGCCCGTTCTCTTCGCGCTGGCGGCCTGTCCCCGCTGCTTTGGCGGGCTAGGGCAGGGGAAATGTTGCAGGAGGAGTCGGATCTGTCTCTCATTATTGCTCAGATAGTCCAAAAGCTCAAGGGCTCCAATTTGTACGCTCAGTTGGAACGGCAGGCCTGGGTAAGTGAGGCAGGGTGGGAAGGGATGGAGACGGGCGGGGCTGCGGCGACGCCTGGCCTCCGGCACCGCTAACCGCAGCCGGGGCCCGTCTCTGGTCTCTCGAGTTCCGTGTCTGTGCACGGAAAAACCTGTCTTCCAGGTGTAAGGTCCACTGCTCACCCTCGCGCGTGGGGTCATAAGAAGGGTGGGACGCATCATGCCTTTCTTCAGGCCAGAAAAACGCTGGAGCTATTCGTTCCTATTGTAGTCCTGTACAGGGTTTAATTTTTTAAACAGCTGAAATCAGTGGAGGTAGAATGGACCACGCCTTCCCTTACTTTTTTTGTTCTGTAGGTGGGTTTGGGCTCTCACGTGCCTTTCTGCTTTAGCTTCCATCTATCACCTTTTTGCACCCTACTCTCCCTGAAATAATCTCCCCTCTATCCATCTACCCCGCATTTATTGAGTATTTTCTAATGTGCCAGGTTCTTGGGTGCAGGGATTGACCAGGAGATCTTTGCCTCTGTGTGTGTGTGTGTCTGTGTGAGTGAATGTCATATAAATGGAGCCATGCAGTATGTACATTTTTTTGCCTGGTTTCTGTCATTTAGCATAGTGCTTTTGAGATTCATCATGTTGTTGATATTTCAGTAGTTCTGTTCCTTTTTAAAATTAAAACATTTTTCAATGACAATTGACATGCAATATTATGTTAGTTTCAGGTGTCCAACATAATGATTAGATGTTTACATACCTTATGAAGTGATCACCCTCATAAGTCTAGTTTCCATCTCAGTTCTGTTTCTTTTTTATTACTAAGTAGTACTTCATTGTTTGGATATACTACAATTTGTTTATTCAATCACTGGTTGTTGGGCATTTTGGATATAAAGTTATGAGTTGTTTCCAGTTACAGCGATTATGAGTAAAGCTGATATATACATTCTGATATATGCAAGCTGTTATATACTTTTATAACTTTTTGTTTGAATATTCATTTTCTTTTCTCTGGGATAAATACCTAAAAGTAGAATTACTGAGTTCTATGGTAAGTGTATGTTAAATTTCATAAGAATCTACCAAACTTTTCCAAAGTGACTATAGCATTTTGTGTTTCCACCAGCAATTATGAGGGTTTCAGTTGCTTTGCCTCCTTCCTAGTACTTGATATCAGATTATTTATTAATTAATTTTATTAATTATACTCCTCTGGTAGGAGTGTAATGATAGCCCATTGTGGCTTTAATTGCATTTTCCTAATGACTAATGATATTGAGCGTCTTACTATGTTTATATCTTCTTTTGGTGAAGTATCCTGTTCTAATCTTTTGCCCATTAAAAATATTGTGCTTGTTCTCTTATTGTTGAATTGTAAGGATTCTTTATATATGAGTATGACACAAGTCATTTGTCAAATATGCATCTTGAAAACATTTTCTTCCAGTCTATGGCTTATCTTTTTATTTTCTTACCTGGGTCTTTCAAATAGCAAAAAAATTTTAATTTCACTAACATATATTTTTTCATCTATTTCTTTTATGATATATGTATTTTGTGCCCTACCTAAGAATCTTTTCCAGTTTTGTTCTAGAAGTCTCATAGCTTTAGCTTTTACATTTAGATCTGTGATTCATTTTGAGTTAATATTTGTATATGACACAATGTAAAGCACTTTTTTTGCATGTAGATTTCCAGTATCATACCTGTTTTTGATACCTATTTGTTAATTTCCTTGGCACTTTTGTTGAAAATTAATTTAGTACACACACATACACACAACTATTTCTGGCTCTCTGTTCTCTTCCATTGATCTACTTGTCTATCGCTCTGCTAATAATCACACTTTTTTTACTTTTGTATTTTTATAGTAAGTTTTGAAATCAGGTAATTAGCCTTTCAACTTTGTTCCTCCTTTTCAAAATTGTTTTGGCTATTCTAGATCCTTTGCTTTGCCTTACAAATTTTGGAATCATCTTGTAAATTACTATACAAAAGCTTGCTGGGATTTGGATTAGAATTCTGTCAAACATCTAAATCAATTTGGGGAGAATTGACCTCTTAACAATATTGAATTATCTGGCCCATGAATACACTTTATTTCTCCATTTATTATATCTTTATTTTCTATTGTCAGTGTTTTACAGTTCTGTATACAAATCTTACAAATACCTATTTTGTTAAGATGTTCCCCTAAGTATTTTATGTTTTTTGATGCTGTTATAAATGTTGATGCTCTTTTTTGTTTCAATTTCCAATTGTTCCTTTTTTATTTTAAAATTAAAGTTTTTATTTAAAAAATCTCAAACATAAAAGTTGGTACACTTGTATATTCAGTACCACATTTACCAATTGTCAATGGTTAATGCAGTATTATTTCTGTATATTCTGTTTGTGTGTGTGTGTGTGTGTGTGTATAAAGGTATGTATATATACCTTTATAATAATAATCACAATAAAATAATGTTGGAGATTATATATACACACAAAAATATAAGTATATATAACCACAGTATATTAATAGTTATTACAACCAAGACAGTTAACATGGCTATAGTATCATCTCATATCGACTTTTTTTTTTTTTTATGTTGGTAGCTCCCTGGCTGGGAATCGAACCCGGGCCACAGTGCTGACAGCACCAAAGCCTTATGCCACTACACCACCAGGGAACTCCCTTCATATCGACTTTATATTTAAATTTCCCCAATTATTTAAAAAGCATCCTTTTAACTAGAACTATATTTTATCATTCAAACTTAAAAAATTAATATATAACTTACGTATAGTAAAATATACACATCTTAAGCACATAGCTCTGGGTTTTTACACAAGGCTATTCCTAAGTAACTGCCACACAAAACGAAATAAGCTCATTTAGTAATGCTGAGATTACATATAATTGGGTATAATTGGGACTAATTGCTTCCTTGTGAGTAGATCCTGTTAGATCTTTTTGGCAAGAATATTATCAGTCCTATATTGTATCCCATCAGAAGACACATTTGTTTGTATCATTCCTGCTGATAAGTTTGAATGCTTGGTTGAGGTGGACATAACCAGTTTTGGGCTATAAGCCCCATCTTGCCAAATACAGGAGTTTTACTCGAGTCACTTTCAGGTAAATTAATTACAGTTCGGCGACTTAGTATTGTAAAGACTCCTCCATGTCTTTTCTTCTTCCACCTCTGCTTCCGAGGGCTGGGGATCCTTGGGAATGTGCCCCTCCCACTTGTGCTTCCAGTCAGTGAGCTCGCAGGCTTTCTTCACGCAGCTCCTTTTGCCACAGTCAGCAGTGTCTTGGCCAGGACCCGACTGCAGAGCCGTTACTTCAGCACCAACTCTGGGAGGCTGAAATGTCCCTTTGGAGTGAAGGCAAGTTTGGAGGGCTGGTCCGAGATTTCTCACATCACATTCCTACTGCACCCCATGCATTGTATACACAGACAGACAGACACACACACACACACACACACACACACACACACACACGACATCGTATCTTTGTGGCTGTTTAATTGCCAGGTGGAAAATGACTCTTCTCTTAACTCCTTCCAACCAAGATGATAGTACCTAAGGTCCCTTTGCCATGGAATTCATCTGAGGCACAGAAAATATAGCTCCAACTTGTCTCTCTTCCCTGAAAAAATACTCTGACAGCATGGGACAGAAACAGTGAGGGGAGATGGAATAAGGTAGTTACAACTTTATAGGAATTTTGGGGGAGGCATGTGGATTTTAGGGAAGAGTTGGGGAATAAATATGATTTTAGAATCATCTCGTGAACTTTATCTTGCCAGGGCCAGTAAGGAGGGGTTAATAAACCATCTTAGTTGTAGAATATGATTTTATAGAGAGAGAATTTTAAGTTTACTTTAGTGTGTTAGGAACAGACAGTATCTATATGCAGAATCAGAAAGCAAAGTAGAATTCCTAAATTAATAAAGGCAGAGAGGAAGCAAATAGAATAGAAGCTTGGGCAGTCCAATGAAAATAGGGAAAAAAGCTAAAAAAGAAAACAGAATATGCATACAATAAGATATAAGTACTACAGTGTGTGTATTATTTATGACACTGAAAAATTCTGACCACTAATCATGCCTTTTAGCTTAATCTTATTAAGAATATTAATTTGTGTACAATACACAGTTTCCTAAATATAGCAGATGGATTGTTCTATATGTACATTTTAAGCATACTATGTATTTATAATTTAGAAGTAACCTTAAACATTTTTAATCAGTAAGAACATACAAAGCAGTTGCAAGTGGAAATAACACTGGACAAGTGCCTTGTGTTTTTATCCCAGAGACACATCATAGAAATCTCAGGTTAAGAAAACTTCTAGAAATGTTGTATTGTATATGAAGAATGTGGTAGTGGGAGTGGGGCGAATAGCAGCGTTCCGCTTGTCTTAAAGCAGTCAAGAGTTTGGAGTCACTGAGCTTAGAATTAGGGGGGCAGCCCCCCTGGAGTCGGAATGCAGCGGTGGGAATCCATGTGGGAGGGCGTCATGTGTCTTCCCTGCACCCCTTCATAATGCAGCTTGGGTTCCCACTTTCAAAGAGCTGTGAGGTCACTTCTGTTTCAGAAGGGTAATCATCTGACAGTAATTGACCTTTCCATCTTATTAACCCCCGTGAATGATAGTTTGTGAAATGGTTTTCCATTTTTAAACATAAGAGTCTCTACGTCCCAGCCGATGAGGCAGCAGGCACTGTGGGAGTCTGAGGGTGACACCTGCACCCTACCGGTTTGTGCGCCCCCTCTAAGCAGGCAGCATGGAGGGTGCGGAAAAGCCTGGAATTGAGTGTCAGTAGCACCGCAGAGTTGACTGTAGCCACGTTTCTACCATGAATTATAATCATAGCTGTACACTTTACCCCGGCATTGTAATCTCATTGGAGGCTTGTCATGAACCCCTTATTCCTATGAACACATTTGGGGCACAACATACTGTCCTCCAGGTGCTGGAGTGAAAGATGCAGGCAGGTAGCAAAAAAGCGTGCACACACTGCCCCTGGCTTTTCAGGAACCCAGGCTTGCCCAGCGTCAAACTGCCTGGGACCTGCAGGGAGGCCTCGCCCATGGGCCACACACCACCCGCCACCAGAGGCCTCTTATGGTGATTCCGCCGCCGTCTTCCCAGACCTGGCTGCAGTTGTGGCCCACGGAGCAGCCCCAGCGTCCGGGCAGGAGTTGTCACGACGACACTGCCCATTCCCTCACGGAGAGCACTAGACTGAGCCTTCCTCGGGGGAGCGGTCACGTCAGGAGCGTTAGAGCCCTCCAAAGTCATATCCCGCTTTTCCGTCTTGAATTTGCTTTGTGATTTTGCCGGGGTCTGGGCCTCCTTTGCTGTGACAGGGATGTCCTTTTGATTAGCTGAGCACATTCGCAGAGCTTCATGCACTTCCAAATTCAAGCCCTTGGTCCCGGCCTTAGTTGCTTCACGATGTCTCAGTGAAGCAGGTTTGCTGGTGGCAGTTTAGAGGGTGATGGAGGAACTGGGATCTTCTGAAGTCTTTTGTTGTCTTGTGCCATCTTTTGTGGACAGGGAGCTGCATCACCTCTCATGGGTCATTTTCGGTTGTCCCCTTCCCTGAGGTCCTTTGTGTCTCTGGCTCACCAGGGCCAGTGCTCCTCTTCAGCTTCCACTGACGTGGGGAGAAATGTGCACGTCACACCCTCTCCCCTGACTTCTTTGTGGAGTCCCAGCTCTTGCCTCTTGCATTCTCCATACTTGGAAAAGCGGTGGGGGTTGATCAAAATAAAATCTTTCCAGTTGCTTCTTGTAAATAGAAATACAGTTGGTCTTTGTCTATTTACCATGTATCCTGTGACCTTACTAAAAACTCAGTCGGAGTACCTTTTGTGCAGATTCCTTAGGATACATCTTTTGTATGTGAAGGAAGATCCTTTTACTTCTTTCTTTCTAATCTGTATGCCTTTGGTGTCTGTGTCTTGCTTGTTACGCTGGCTGCTGCCTCGAGTGCAATGTTGTGGAGATGCTTTTTCTTAGGTTGAAGAGGCTTTCTTCTCTTCCTGGGTTTCTGGGAGTTGTATTGTGAATGAAGGTTGAATTTTTTGAAATACTTTTTGTGTATCTGTAGAGATGCTCATGTGATTTTTATTTTTAATTAAAATTCAACATTCATGTTGCTATGGTGAATAATACTGATTGGTTTTGAATCTTGAACCAATTTTGCATTCCTGAGATAAATATCACTTGGTTACAATGCATTATCCTTTTTATATATTTCTTGATTCAATTTGCCAATATTTGGTTGAAGATTTTGTGAGTATTTTCATAAAACATGGTTTGCAGTTTTCGTTTAACATCTCTGTCTAGTTTTGGTATCAGAGAAGGCTGATCTCATAAACTGATTTGGGAAGCATTCCCTTCATTCCTTTTCTGGAAGAATTTGTGTGGAATTAATATTCTTTCCTCCTTAAGTGTCTGGTAGAATTCTGAGTAAGATCCTTGGGGCCTGGAGTTTCCTTTGTGGGAACATTTTTAATTAGAAAATTTAATTTTTAAAATAGGTGCAGAGCTGTTTAGGTTGTTTATCTCATTGAATGTTCCATGTGTACTTGAAAAGCATTAGCATTCTGCTGTTGCTTTTCTATAAATATCCATTAGGTCAAATAGACTGACAGTTTTGTTCAGGTGTCCTGTAGCCTTACTGATGTGCGGGCTTCAGTCAGTGCAGTCTGCGTTCAGGCTGGGTTGAGTTTTGTTATTCGGGTCATTAGCTTCAGTGTACCACACGCTTTGTGCCTAGAAAGGGTCTGGGGACATCTGAGGAGTTTTCTCGGTGTTTCTACTACATCCTCAGCTTGCACGTGTCTCTGCTTACCTATGCCACCGGAGGAAGTCTCTCTCCTTCCTCAGCAGTAATCTTGTTTGTCACTCAGTCCTAACTCATGCTAGATGTTCCCCTGGTCTTGTCTCAGTTCGTGTGCACTGGGAGTGGGTCTTTGTCAGCATTCCTTCCTCTTCTGCCCTTTGGCAGCCACGCTCTGCCTTGTATCTGTGGCAGCTAATGGGGGAAGGAGGTTCCTGTTTCTCCCTAGTGCCGGCTTCCCTCTGCTTTGTCCTGGTGTAGAATCCTGGGTCCAGGAGAGTTTTCTTACCTTTCCACGAGGAAGGTGATTTTTGCATCTATCTTACTCCCAGAAGCAATAAATTATTGACTTGTGTTCAGTTTCGCTCACATGAGAGGAGAGTTTGGGCAAAGTGACAGGGTTCTGCGCTTGTTCTGTGGTGGCAGTCTATCCCTTCTCGCACACCTCTGCCGCAGACAGGGGCTCTCCGCAGCCCCCTGCTCGTCCCTCGGTCTCCCGTGTGGGCACCTGGCGGAGACCATGGAAAAGAGCACGCCAGGGAGTGTGAGTCCCCCTGTGTCATGAGTTCCCAGTCATGGTAGACCAACAGGGTAGCCCACATCTCATCTGTCACGGTTAGCATTTTAGCTGATTAGCTGAGTTTTTCTCACTTGCATGGTAGCCCCCTTTTCCTCCTGTGCTCCACCAAAGGTGAAACCATTTGGAGTCCCCCCGCCCCCGCCCGCCCCCCCCCACCGTGTCGTGGGAGGGGCTTGGAATTTAGTTCACTTGATTGTCTTATATCTTCAGTTTTCTGATGGGTTTAAAACTTGTGATTTAGTAGATTACACCACTTTTTCTCACTGTCAGGGTGAAAGTGACTTTTCTTGTACTGGCTTTTTACAGTCAGTATTAAGTGTTTAAAGATTGCATCTGTATCCACGAGAAAGATCGGTCCACAATTTTCCTTTCTTGTAATGTCTTTGACAAGTATTATATCAAGGTTATGCTGGCCCGATAAAATGAGTAGGGAAGCATTCCTTCCTTTTTTATTTTCTATTTGCTGCAAGACTGTTATGAGGTTGTGTTCTTTTTTCTTTTCTTAAGTCTTTGGAAGAATTCTCCCATGAAGCCTGTGTCTCAGATTTGATTTGGGGAAGGTTTTTTGTTTTTTAATTAGTAGACTTTGTTTTTAGAATAGTTTTAGGTTTACAGAAAAACTAAACAGAGGATACAGAGTTCCCACACATTCCCTCTCCCCTTGCACACAATTTCTCTTATTATTAACATCTTGCATGATGTGGCACATTTGCTGTAATTGGTGAAACAATAGTGATAAATTATTATCAAAGTCATTAGTTTACGTCAGGGTTCACTCTTGATGATGAACAGCTCTATGAGTTTTGAGAAATGTATGATGTCATGTGTCTACTAGTCCAGTGTCTTAGAGAATAGTTTCACAGCCTTGAAAATCTTCTCATTCTTCCCTCTTCTCCCAAGCCCCTGGCAACCACAGATTATTTTTCAGTTTCTCTATAGTTTTGATTTGAAAATGTCATATAGTAGAATTTTGCAGTATGTAGATTTTTCTAACTGGCTTCTTTCACTTGGCAATATACATTATGTTCCTCTGTGTATTTTTTTCTGAATAATTTATGGTATGGATGTATCACAGTTTGTTTATACATTCACCTACTGAGAGATGTCTTGATTGCTTCCAAGTTTTGGCAGTTATGAATATAACTGCTATAAACATTTTTACATAGATTTTTGTGTCTACATAAGTTTTCAACTCATTTGGCTAAATGTCAAAGGTCGTGATTGTTGGATTGATTATCTGGTTGAGACTATGATTATCTTTGTTAGAAACTGACAGCTTTTCTTCCAATATGGCTATGCCATTTTGCTTTCCTACCAGCAACAAATCAGAGTTTCTGTTGCTCCATATCCCCACCAGCATTTGGTGTTATCAGTGTTTTGGATTTTAGCCATTCTAATAGGTATGTTGTAATATCTCACTGTTTTAATTTGCAATTCCTAAATGGCATGTGATATTGAGCATCTTTCCATATCTTTACTTGTGATCTATATGTCTTCTGTTCAGATCTCTTACCCATATTTTAATTGGGTGTTTTCTTATTGTTGAGTTTTAAGATTATTTAGTGTGTGTCAGGCACAATTCTGGGCCTAGGGAATACAACAGTGAATAAGATAAAGTCCTGCCCTCATGGAGAGATGAGAGTGTTACAAATAAATACAGGTCTACAAGCCACTGTCTAAAACCTGGGGCTAGATATGTTTTAGAATTTATATTTTTTTTTCAAATTTTAGAAAGGTAATTTATGCACATACTGTATGTTATTTAATATCCCTATCATGGTCTTGCAAGACCTTGTAATTATGCACATTGATATTTATGCAGCAAAATGTATGAATTTTCACACTTAGTGTGATAAATAAGGACTATAAATAGTCTCATGCCAAGTCAGGTCAGATCAGATTTTGCCATTAAATAAGTTCAAGTCAGGACATATTTTGTCACCGGTTCACTTATGAAAAAACTTTGGTTTTTAATGCTTTTCAAGTTTTGGAATTTCAAATAAAGGATTATATATCTGTACATACAGTGTCAGGCAGTTAATTGCCTTGATGTAATAAAAAGTAGGGCAAGGGCATAGAAAGAAAGATAAAGTAGGGTAAGGAGATGATTGCATGGGAAACTCAAAAATGTGTGTTTGACTAGTTCTTAAGATAAATAAAATAGCAGACCTATAGTGTTATAAATTTATAAAAACTATAATTAGAGTTCTTTTAAAAATAATGCAGTCTTAGGCTTGAAAAGTATGTGATATCAACTTTAATTTATATCCATTAGCACATTTAATAGAAATCTGCTAACTCTTAATAGACAACTTTATAACAGAATCAGCTTTAATAATATACTTTTAAACAACTGGATGTTTAGTTGTTAATGACTTTAAAATTTATTCTGGAGGGCATTTTCCTGTCACCAGTATTTTCTGGACTGCCTCCATTTTGTCTGCGTATACTCAGTAAGTGTTAGCTCAACTTAATTAGAAAAATAAAAGCACATAGAACATTTCAAAGCCAATATAAATGATTTTTAGATTTCTCCTTAATATTGCTTCTCTTATTATATTATAATTAAACATTGACTATATTGTAGTGTCATTTTTTATATAGTGAAGTTTAATTATTTAAGATCTTAGTGTGATAACATGAAATTTTGTGTTTCTAAGAAAGGGTTGTGTGTTTGCTTTCTGACTTTTCTGGGTTACTTTCTTATGAAGTCAACCTGCATCTTAAAATTGAATTTGCTCATTCATCCTCTAGAGGCTAGAATGATAGTCTAAATCTCCAAATTTGATGTCTAGTACTAGATAAGCATTATTTTGTATCATGGATTATTTGTATTTAAAATGGATGTTGTGTAAAACCTCCAATGTTATTTCCATTCCATTAAGTATTTAATAAGTCTTTTTGTTCAGATTGTTATTATAAGTAATAGAATTGTGGAAGGAAGGAAACTGAAAGAAGATAGGCTTTGGAGAGAGAAGAAATAATATAAATTACAGAATGTTGTCACAAGTGTAGAATCAAGAGCCTCTCAATGATAGCATCCCTTTACTAAAAGACTTAATGAGATTATATCTCAAATATTGTTTGTTTTGTATTCACCATTACCAGAAATATGTACCATGTATAAAGAATTTTGAGATCATAAAAAGCAGAAAAGAAACTGACCATTTATTATTTATTTTAGGGAAATGAAAATTAAATAGATTTAATTAAGTAGATCTTAATTAAATATATTTTTTCTAAGGCATGAATAGCTAGAACATATATTGGTATCGGAAAGCCTGTGCCATGATTAGAGCTTACTATCGTCTATCTTTTTTTTTCCCTTCTGAGGATGGGTTTGGCATATGCTAGGCCAGGGGAAGCTCATGATTGGACTACTGCTATTGATACATAAATGAATAATTCAGGGACTCTGTGTTTGGTGTGAACCAGGGAGCGGTATCATGCTTACCCATATCTGCCTTGGCTATTGCCATGTCCTTTAATGCTGAAAAGTAAGGCAATGAAGAGGTGAGTTATGGTGGCAGGATTTCAAAATAAGGAGCCTCTTGTCTTAATAGATGTACTTGAGGGGTAAGATAACTATTAAAATGTGGGTTTACTGTGTGTAAGTAAGTATATCTCTTTATGTTTTATTTCAGCACTGAGTTGCTTAGAGAAGGTCACATAAGATTCTTGAATTAGCTAAGTCCAAGTTGAAATGTGAGGGAAAAGATTGATTACTCAATGCGAACTGCAGACCGTTTCAGGCATAAAGTCTTCGTATGTTCTGAAAGGAAGCTACGAGGTAAAGACGCGGCTGGAGTAAGCAGGGTAAGACAGCCAGTGCTGGCACAGAAGTGAGTCCACTTGGGGATATTGGCGACAGAAAGCCAGTAAGGGGTCCATCTTCAGGTGAGGGAGACCAGGTCAGCGCTCCGGTTATACAACCCCGACTGAGCCAAAGGCATGGTCAGCTTGCACAGAGCCCACATTTCCAACTAAATTTGGGACTAAAACTCATGCCTGGCTACAAGGCATGTCCACTGGGATGACTAAGATTACAGAAATAAATCTGGTCCACAGTTTTAGGAAGATCCAAAAGTATTAGGAAGAAACGGGGATACCCAATTCCACATGTTTTAATGAGCCTCTCTTCAGTGGTGGTGATGGACTCTTGAGAGAAATTAGACAGTCCAAAAAATGTGTTCATGATAAGAATGCTTGGGGATTGATGTGGGAAAGGGTATCATATCCTTTCTGGATATGATAAAGGAGAATTGCACTTCTCCTTTAGTTTTTGTTTATCTCCCTCAATATATTGTGCGTTCCTCAAGGATGAGGGAGGACTATGTCTTGTTTTCCTTTTTCACATCCAGCAACGGGCACACAAGAAGTGTTCAATTAATTATCAAAAGAAGAATGCAAACGAATAGGCATACATTAGTTTACAAATTATTCTGAAGGGAAATGGCTGGGGATGGAGGAGGCGTGAATGGCACCGAGGTGGAAAGATGAGCGTGAACTCCCAGCCTAGGCACAGTGGGAAGGCTGAGCAGCAGGCCTCCGTTGTAGGGCACCTCTGGGGAGGGAGGGTTAAAGGGCACCTCTGGAGAGGGAGGGTTGTAGGGCACCTCTGGGGAGGGAGGGTTGTAGGGCACCTCTGGGGAGGGAGGGTTGTAGGGCACCTCTGGGGAAGGAGGGTTAAAGGGCACCTCTGGGGAGGGAGGGTTGTAGGGCACCTCTGGGGAGGGAGGGTTAAAGGGCACCTCTGGGGAGGGAGGGTTGTAGGGCACCTCTGGGGAGGGAGGGTTATAGGGCACCTCTGGGGAGGGAGGGTTGGGCGAGTCTAGGTTTTTAGAGGATTGTGAGTGCCAGAATGGGTTTGCCTTTATTCTGTAGGCAGTGAAGGGGGTCACTGAGGTATTTTGAGGAGTGTGAAGGTAGTTTTGGGAAACATGCATCTGGCACTGGTGAGCAGGACAGGAATAGAGGAGAATGTTCCAGGGTTGCTTCCCACGATTCTTTCCCGCATTCATTGGAGCTTCTGCTTTGCTGCAGACAGTTGAGGCACAAGAGCATTCCCCTTTGCTCATGCAGCCTACATACTCCTATGCTCCCCTTTTCCAGTTTCTTCAATGAGAATTAATTTCTCTATGGATACCTCAGTTGTTTCTTGTAGTAGAATTAGTCTTTTTATTGGCTCTTTTCTTCTCTAGACTAAAGTTCTAGACAACAAGGACAATATCTGATTTGCCTCCTGTTTCCCATGGGGTTTTGCAGATGTAGATCTAAGGAATCTGTAGTGCAAATGCATTCATTGCAAACATATTTCTGAAGTCTTATGTGACAGCTGTTGTGCTAGATCTTGGGGTACAGGAGTGAAAGACACTTGTCCTTAAGAAGCCTGTAGTCTAGTGCAGTGGTTCTTAAAGTATGGTCTGTGGACCCTTGGTGGTCCCTAAGACACTCTGAAGTAAAAACTATTTTATGGAATACAATATATAATATAATGTATAACATAAAAATACGCAATATCGCTTTTAGAAAAGAAAATCTCATTGTGCTGACTTTTGTCCTGATGGTAAAAAACAGTGGCAGTGGCTTTAACTGCTGATGTCTTAGCACAGATCAGGGAACTGGTACCAAACAGTGCTAGCAGTCACTGTATTCTTCACTACCACAGATTTACAGTAAAGAAATAAGCCAGTTTTACTTGAGTGTCCTTGATGAAACAGTAAACAATTATTAATTATATTAAAATCTCATTTCTTGAGTACACATCTCTTTAATATTCTGTTTGAGGAAATGGGAAGTATGCATAAGGCACTTCTGCTGTATATTGAAATAAGATGATTATTTCCAATAAGAGGAAGAGCACTCCTGCAATTAATTGATTAATTGAGTTACAAGAGGGACTGCCTCTTTTTTTAAATAAAACAATTTTTACTTAAAAGAGCGATTGACACTCTATTGTTATTCAAACGTTGGTATTTGGCACATATTTTCTCTAAAATGAGCAAAGTGAGCCTCACTTCAAGGAAAACCATTACGTGTTGCCAGTGATAAAATTCAAGTTTCCATCATGACGTCCTGCTGAGATGTGGGACATGTGAGCCAGTAACACGTCATGTGCGAGCAATGTTTGTATAGGTTTCGAGTGTACAGTTCTGTAATATATCATCTGTATATTGCATTGTGTGTTCACCACTCAGTTTCATCACCATGTGTTTGACTCCCTTTACCCTCTTACTCTTTGTCTGATTTTTGTGTTTATGGTAAATAATTTTAGTGATTGTCTTCTAAATAAGAATTTCCAGCTACTTCTCTTTCAGTTTCCCACAGCAGTTTAATTGGGGAATGTGCTGATATTTCCAGGAAGGCTATTAAAAATGCAAACACTTATCTCTGTGAGTCAGAATTTTTCTTTATATAGAGTGACCAAAACAAATTACAAAAAATAAATTGTATATTGGGGTTGTATCGGAATAGAGGTGTACCTTTTTAATGTTAATCATATCTTAATAAATGAGAAAAGACTCATTGTTCTCCTTACCTAGGAATATCATTTTCAATGTAGGGCTCAGATTTCATTTGACAAAAAGGGTTATGTCATTAGAACACATTTGAGAACTGCTGTGCATTACCACGTTGTCCTGCTTTTGATTTTCACATTTCTCAAGTTTTTTGTAATTAGGTGAGATGATTAGTGAAGGTGGTTTGCCTTTGATATAAAAACGTATATCTAGGAGGTGTAGCATCCTTGAAGTGTTGAAAATGTTTAAGAGGAATAACCAGTTTTTCTCTTGAAGTTCCTTAAATTGTGCTTTCTATGCATAATTTGCAAATACAGGCTTGGTAAAAGAAAACCTATTTCCTTTTGCCGTGGTACTTTTGAATACTGAGCAGGGTTTTGCAGCTTTTAAAATTCTAGGAATAATAGACTAGAAAATAGTTTCTTCAGTTAAAAATATTTTTTATAAAGTCCCTTGTTTATTTTGGGGGAAATTTTTGTCAAAAAAGGATATAACATGGTTTGGTCAATATAATTTTGTCAAGCAACAATTAATGACAAGTTAATATTTGTGATGCAGAAATGAAGAAGACATTGTCTTTGCCTTTGAATTTAACAATTAGAAAGATTAACAAGTAAGCTGAAGAATCTGATAAGTGCTATGACAGAGGAACAAAATGTACTATCTTTGCTGGCAAAGGTGGGGGGAGTTGGGAAACGAGGTAATATTCGAGGGATGTCTTAGAAGCTAGTAAGTGTTTGCCAAGGTGGTGAGGGAGCTCTTGCATCTTCAGAAACATCATGAAAAGAAAAAAAGAAGCCTAGTACTGTCCAAATATTTGACAGATGAGGAATCAGTGACTGTAGTTCACTGTGACTAGAGAGGAGGGGTAGGAGAAGGGAGGATGTTGTTAGCATGGTGGAAAAGTAGCTGATGAATTTAGAGAGGTAAGTTGGTCTACAATAGCAAAGGGCCAAGTGTGCCTGCCCTCTTAAAAAGTTTAGACTTCTTGTGTATGCTCTAGAGATCCTACGCCAGAAAAGACTTATGTTTTAGGAAGAAAATGCTGGAGGATGGATTGGAAAGGGGGAGAAATTAGTTAATTGATTTAATAAACATTTATTTAGCACCTACTTGTAAAAGTAACTATTCTAGGCATACAACAGTGACCAAATAGAGGTATCTGCCCTACTGGAGCTTACTACTTCTAGTGTAATGAAATAGACAATATGCCAATAAACACAGTAATTAAATTAGTCACACAGTTATTATAGTAGGAGGTAATAAATACTAAGAAAGAAGAAAAAGTAGAATAAGGGAGTGTGAGAATGGGGGTGGGAGACAGTTGGAAGTTAAATGTGAGGTAGCAAGATGTCCAGTTCAGAAGCTGTTGCAGTGATCCAAGTGAGAAATGATGAGAACTTAAGACGTAAGGGTGGGACTTCAGAATGGAGAGAAGGAATAGATTGGGAGACATATTTCCCTTCTTTTTTGACCCTTTTTATTGTAAAGTAGCACACAAACAGAAACTACACAAAACAATTCTATAATGTAATGAATTATTATAAGGTGAACGACTTTATAAAATCTACCCAGGTAAAAAAGCGGAAGTTGGCCAGCCACGCCAGAGCCCCCACCATGCCAATCACAAACCCCTCTCTTCCCGCAGGCTGATTTTGGTAATCACTCCCCTGAATTTCTTGGTCGTTTCATTAACCAAATAGACATCTACAGACGTTCCAACTTAGTCTTGTCCATTAAAAAAGATTTTTTTATTATGTGCCTTTTAAACTCTTTTAAAATCTACAGGTTTTTCTCTCCTTTCCTTCTTTTTCCTTATCATGTATCAGCTGAACAACGGTGCCATTTGATGTGTAGAATTTCTCACGTTCTGGATTTTTCTGATTTCACTCTCACAGTGAAGCTTAACCTATTCCTCTGTCCTTTGTATGAATTGTGAATTGACACCTGGACCAGAGGCTTAGGCCTGAGCAGACTCAGGAGGCCACAGCTGTTGATGGTGTGCTGCCACTGAGAAGTTCATCGTCTGGTTGCCTTTTGCAAGGTGAATAGCTGCTTCTGCTCAGGGCCTAGACTTAGTAACTCATTAGGAATTGCAAAATGGTGATATTTTAATTATATCATTATCTGTTTTAGTTATTAGCTGGAATACTTTTGTGAAGAGACATTTCCCCTTATCTGTTATTTGGTACCCAGTGGTACAGTTTCAATAGGGAATGCCTTTTCCATTATTTACTACTTTCCAGGGCACCAAGTTGGTTCCCTATCATCCTCAATTTTTATTACTTTATCAATATTTTCTCCTCAGTGTGGCCTTGTCTGGAAAGGGTGCTGCCCTGGTTGATCCGTTTGAGGAATCTGGAGCTGCGAGGCTGCTCCGCTCTCTTCAACCTTATTCTCTGTATTGGAGCCTCTCCCAGCATCAGCTCCTCTTGGAAAATTGGCTTGTCATAATGTTCCAGTGAACTCCTGTTGGCTGTTTTGGAGTTCTCCTGTTCTTACGTCCATCAGATACCCCACTGCTTCCTTCCGCTTCCTCCTGCACAGACGCTAATATCATATAGGTCTCGTGTCTCTTGGTTTGTCCCCAACTGCTCCTGTTTTAGGTTCGTGGAGGATATTTTATCATTAAGTTTTGCTGTACATGTTTTCCTTGGGGTTGTGATTTTGCTGTCTAGTTGCCTGGTCTGTTTTTATGTGGAAATCAGGAGGGTTAAAAAATACACAACTCACTGCCACCAATGCCATCTTCCTGGAAATGGGCTGAATCCTAGGAGAGTTGGAGTGGCATTGAGGATAACTGAAGTTTCTGACTTGGAAGATCTGGGGAATGGTGATTGCATGGATGAGGATTAAAAGATAGAAGAGAAGGAGCAAGGTAGTGACCAGAAGATAAGATCAATTTTTGATTTCTTAGGTTTGAAATGCTTATACGGTACCCTTATAGACATGCCTTCTTAAGAAATAGGATTCTAGAATTTGATAGAGAAAACTTGGTGAAAAAAGAGCAACACATTGAAGGTAATTAAAGTCATTATCAGTTGGAGAAATTATTTTTTTGGTAAAAATTACAGTATGAAAAACCAGAAGAATAGAAAACCTGCACTTGAAGATAAAAGACACTAATAAATATTTGTGAAATAGTAGTTTTCTCTATTTTCCATAATATATACCCAACAAATGCAGGTTCACATTGAGCAGCAGTTCAAAGAGGAAGACACTATTCAAAACTCCATTTTATGGATACAACTGGGTTTTTGGTTATTAGATGTAGATGCTATACATGTTGATATAATATTAAGAGAATGAACTTAGGAAATCTGAGTATTTTTTTTTCTACCAGAAAAATAGATGTTAAATATTCATGAAGATAAAAACCCTAGATGGTGTGAAACATTCATAAGCTGCAAGCTTTTATATTTTAAGCTGACCAGTGTACTATCCTAGATCCTCTATATTAAGAGTAGAAGGAGTAGCTCTCTTGTGAGCTATTCCAGTTAATTCTAAGGTGTTCTGATCTCAAAGGGGAGTTTTAAAATACTATGCACATTTGGATACTCCTTTTTCATTAGCATTAAATATCAGCCCAAATGACTTTACTTTTGACCTCTTTTTCTTTCTTCTTTTTCTTTCTAAAATTAGGCCAGTCTTCAGAGACCTGAGATTAAACTTGAATCACTAAAAGAAGATATTAAGGCATTCTTTAAAACATCAGGTTTGTAAGTTGCCTTTGTTTTTCTAATTTTTTATGGCAAAATAAGGAAATACTTTATTTGAAGGGAATATTTTATTGGCAACCATCTGATTTCTTACAAAATTGTGAAACAAGGGTTGGATGGGTTTCTAGGTATTTGGGAAGAATTAGAACTTTCAGACATATCAATAAAATGACACAAAAATTCAGGAGCACTGGGGGAATGACTCTTTGGCATTGATCAGTTGTTTTTAATTTTTCAAGTTTTTTTATTCCTGGCTTTATTTATTTATTTATTTATTTATCTTTCTGAATTTTTTTAATTCTTAAATTTATTGAGGTGACATTGGTTAGTAAAACCTTTTTTGGTTTTTGTTGGACATTCATCAGTTTTACTATTACCATCCTGATCAAAATACATCCTGAATATATGAAGAATTGCCCTAGTTAAGTAAGTTGTCTTTTACTTTTTATTTGTGGCTTTTTTTTTTAACTTCTACACTTCTTTTCTCTCCTCTTTTCTACCCTTTCAAAGAACAAAAGAAAATCCTACATCCTACTTCTTTTTCAAGCAAGAAGAGAGGTTCCCTATTCTAATTTTTGTACATGGAAACTGAGTTGTTAAGTGGTTTACTTACCTGGAAAAGTTCACGTAGACAGCAGCCTGTCTAACTTGTCTGACTGGTATTCCTCATACTAAGCTGCTTCTGTGATCCAGGAGTTAACGGACTGGTTCATTGTAACTAACTACTTGTGATCTATGCTCGTAGAGGGCCCAGCTGTTCTTTGCCCGTCCAGTGGAACATTCCTCTTAGCACTGGCTGTACAATTGCTAAAGGTTTTGGGAGTCATTGAGCACCTTCAGAGTAGAAGAAGGAAATTTTCCTCCCATTTGGAGATAATGGTGCAGTAGTTTTACTTAAAAAATATCATGTTGACAACGTGGCTACTCAGTGTTTGCCAGGGATTCAGTGAATGTAGGAACTAATTCCTTAGTAACACTTTACACAGCACTTGACAGTAGATAAAGTTCTTTGACAAATAAATATGATATACAGGTTTAGATAAATTTAATTATTATGTATTTATTTTGTAAACTAATATGTTTATATATTTTATTCTTTTTTAAAAACAGGTTGGGAGAAGAAACTTCAGAATGCTGTTTATAGTGAACTGAGTGTGTGAGTTTTTCCTACCTATTTCGAGATACTATTATGTTAAGCTATATTTACTTTGTAAGTACTGAACACAGTATTGCTATATACACATATTATTTCTCATTAATATTTATATAGCATTTCAAATAAGTTAACACTTTTAAAAATTATAGTTTTGCCTGAGAATTAATTTATACCACCAAAATTTTTATATTAACAATTCATTTATCCAGAGTAATTAGGGAATAAGATATTTCTCATAAGTTAATATTTCAGGAAACTGAAGCTACCAACATTCTTTTTATTGTTGCCATTTTGGATATTATCCTTTATTTGTCTTTATAAATAACCGTGCTAAATATAATTATTATTATTATTATTTTTTTTTGACAAAACTGGTATCATTCTTAGGAATATCACTGTTTTTCTTTATGTAGGCTTGCCCTCCAAATCTGTTGAGGTGTATTTTTCGTTACAAAAATATAGATTTAGAATGTTAGCTTTTGTTGTTCATTGACTGTTTTATTATTCATCCGTTACTTATTGAGTACCTACCACGTGCCAGCATTATGCTAGGTGCTGGCAATATAAAGTACAACAGTAAGCACAGTTCCTGCCCTCATGGAGTTTATAGTCTAATGGAGTTCTTATGTCTGCTTTTGTGTCTCTAGCATTATCTAGGCTCTAACACTCCCATTTCCAACTTGCCCCTTCTAATCTGCTATTATTAATAACTGAGAAACAAGAAAACCCAGTTTACCAGAACTGTCTCTAAAATGAAGGATTCAGATGAAAGTCTGTGGACCTGTGGTTAGACAGACATTTTTAAAATTAGTATTTGTTTCTTTGCTTCTCACCATTTCCCAGTTGGTTTATAAAGTCATGAATAACATCATAGGTAATTGTTACCTATTAATTAGAGTTGACTCTGACTATACCTTTGGTACTGGTCACCAAAGGAATGGATGTTTATCATGATAAGTAAAGTTTTAAATTCACAGTATGTATAGAGATGCCACAGGTTGATTAATGTGAACATGGTGATTTATCTTTCTATAATGTATAAAGCTTGTAGCTTTAGTGTCTTTGTGTCTGATACTGGTGGACTCAAAGCTATGTGTAATTCCAAACATTGGATTCTCATTTGATGATTGCTTTTTTTGTGGTAAAAAATGATCCTGAAAATTGTTTTGTGGGACAGAGTGCTTTTTAACTTGTGTCAGGACAGTATTCCATTCATTGTCATATTTTCAGTATCCTAAACAATCACTGTTAACTATATAAATATTTTTTAATAAACTTTTGGGATTTTTGAAGGAATCCAATAATACTACCTTTTTTTCCTCACTGGGGTTCTGAACAAGTGGAGATACAAGACAAAACATAAAGGCAAATGGTAGATCCAAATTACACTTTTATTTCTGATACAGACTGTGTGGGAAGACATAGCTCAGTGCAAGAACAAAATGAGTCCTTTAACTGAACTCTAGAGTTAAACAGACTTCCCCTTCCAGTTAAACAGTGTTGGTGAGCATGTTCAGTTTATTCTTCTGAAATTTAAAAATAAGATAAGGCATTAAACTTCTGTGGTACAGAGAGTAAAGCCCTGGAGGGAGGCCAGGAATGTTACAGTAATAGAACTCTTTTCACGTGAAAGAACATATACAGAGTGGGAAGAAGTGTTTTCCTCTAACATAAATCAGAAGAATAAAGTGAACTCAGCATATTTTGTTGCATTATTCATTGACAGAGAACATTAAATGGACAAGTAAAGAAAGCAAAAAGTAAAGTAGAAGTACGGATTAGGTTAAATAATTGGAGCCAAAAAAAATTGCTCTCATACCTAATAAAGGTGTGCACACATGAGCTATTAATATATGGATTATACCTAAAAATTGCTCACTTCATTTTACTTATTAGTAGTTTAGTAAACATTCCAAAGATTTTTGTCAAATTCTTATTTACAATTATAACGGAAAACTTTCCATATTCTGTTATTTATGTGAAACTTGTAACTGTAGCCAGGTTAGCTCTTCTCACTTAACATTGCCTACATTACTTATTATTTTGTTAAGAACTAATACTATATTAACGCTAGTTTACATTGATTGAATGCATATTTTATATCAAGCACTGTGCTAAACAATTTATATGCATTGCCTTATGTAATATAATCTTCATAGCAACCCTGTGGTATGGAATTTATTATTATCACCAGTTTACAGAAGAGAAAATGGGCTTAGAATCACTTAAGTAACTTACTGAAGATCATATAGCTAAATGGCAGTGCGGGGTCTCAGCCTCCAGATGTCTGATTCCAGAGCACACGAGTTTCAATGACATCTCATGTAGGTTTATATCTTATCTCTCACCTGGATTAAAAGTGTTATGAAACAACAATTATGTTTTCTTTTTCTTTTAGTATATCATCAAATAAATGTACTGAGTCAGGGAGTTCCCTGATGGTGTAGTGGCTTAAGGCTTCGGCGCTGGCGCTGTCAGCGTTGCGGCCTGGGTTCAATTCCCAGCCAGGGAGCTACCCACATACCAAAAAGCCAAAAAAAAAAAAATGTACTGAATCAGAAAATAGTTATTGAGCCATCTGTCACTGCTAACACATGATAAATATTTGTTGACTTAAAGAACTCGGTATAATTATTAGTCCTGAACTTACTATAAAGATTTTACTAAGACAATCTTTACATTGAAGATGTGTGAATTTCTTTCTGAGTCCTTGTCTTCATCATTCTTTGTGTAAAGCAGTTTATGAAGAACTTTATGACTTACCAGTTTCCCTTAAGGAACATAAGTTAAAGAAGTAAATAAACCTTTAAAAAAACCTTTATATGTATATGTTATAAAAACATATACTATAGTCTACTGTTATAGTAGACATATGCAAATGTTTACCGTACCTTGAAGAGGTATGAGTGTTGAATAGTAGTGGGCCCAAGATGAAAAGATTTTAGCCAATGAGTACCTTACACTAGACTTCAAGATCTGGTAAGTCTTTATAATGTCCATGGTGTTTGCTGCAAGAGTGCTCAGGCAGTAGACCTGGCTCAAAATACGCTAATCACATAGTTCTTCTTTGCCTTGTTTTAAATGTTACTATGTACTTGCTTTGTGTTATGCCCTGAGCTCGGTACTGAGGATCATAAACAAGCTAGATAGTCTTTGCTTTCATGGAGCTTACATCCTGGTGGCACACACACAGACTTCATAGAGGCAGTTATGATAGAGGGTTGCAAGGAGCACATAGAGCAGGTACTTGACTTAGATTGGGGATGTTGTGCTGGCTTAGCAAAGGAAGCAATATTCAAACTAAGATCAAAAAGCTAAGCTGGAGTTAGTCAGGGGAAGCAGGAGAAAAGAGAACTGTTTTGGGAAGAAGGAAACAAGAGGCTCAGAGGCTCAGAGGTGGAAATGTGGCACATTGGAGGAACAAAAGTTGTGTGGCTGGGTAGCACAGGGGAAAGGGGTGTGGTAAAGGATGATGCTGGATATGTAGGCAGGGATGTGCTTCATCCTCAAAGCTTTGTAGGCTGGATCCTAAAAGCCTTTGGGTGTCAATTTAGAATTTTAAGCACAGTAGTGACATGATCATATTCATTCACCAGTATACTGGTTATCTAGTATGTGCCAGGCATTACGCTAGGCACTGGAAATGCAATCACTGGTGAATGCTCGTAAGAGGACATTGGTCTTGGGTAACAGCTAGGCTACTTGGAAAATGGTTTGAAAATAGTGTGGAAGCAGGAGACACTGCTTAAGAATCTGATGGATAAATGCAGGCAAGAGATGCTGGTTGCCTAAAGCAGGGTCAGTGGGGTGGAAAAAGATGAGATGTATTTAGGGCAACAGAAAGAGACAGGAGTCAAGAATGATGCACAGGTTTCTGTACATCGTTTCTATCTGACGACCCTCATCTCTTTAGATTACTAAATGTGAGCTCTACGGGGACAGAGATTTTAGCCTGTTTTGTTCACTGCTGTTATCTCTATCACCTTAAACAGTGGGTTCTCATTAAATACAGGATCTGGCAGAAGTAACGCCTTGGCTTGAGTTATGATTTTATTACAAAATCATAACCATACATGCTTATGATTTTGTAATAAAGGTTTGATATCAATTACCAGCTCATAAAAAAGGGGCATTAGGGAGAAGGGGAAGAGGGTGAGAGAGGAGGGAGAGGAAGCTAAATATATGGTGATGGAAAGAGAAGTCACATTAGGTGGTGAGCTTATACACCAAGTTGACAATGCACTGTAGAATTGTATGCCTGAATCCTATGTAATCCTTGCTAACAGATGTCACCCCAAAAAGTCTAACAATAAAAATAAATTTTAAAAAAGGGGGTATTATTTATGTAACCATAAGCATATATGGTTATGATTTTGTATAAAATCTTAACTTGAGTCTGGGTGTTATGTCTGCTGGACCCCTGTATTTCTGAATGAATAAGTATCTAACTTGATTTTGGTTAATGATTTTTGTGTTGCCACTTCTTGCTACCTGTTTTTTTTGGATAAATCTCCTTGAGAATTAAATAACTCTTAAGATCATCAGTCAATGCTCTCAAGTTTCAATTCTAAATTTCTAAATTTTATTAAATTTAGAAAGAATTAACTTTAAATGGAAGAATTTTAGCATGATACTTAATTTGGAATCACATGTTCCTTTACAAATGATATATTGAGCAGTATGAAATATGTAGTTTTTAAAACTATCTTGTATATAAGAAGAAATATTGTGGTACCTAGAAATGATTATGTTTTCCTTTGGAAAAGGTGATTTTTTTTGGTACATAGGATGTAGATTTTATTGGGAAAAAAGCTGTGAGCCAGAAATAATCATTATGTGAAACTGCTTTATGAATTAGGTGGGGTAGGTTGGCTTTTTCTAGTGTAGACAAGTTTCTTGTGGACATTTGAGCCTCTTACACTTATGTTCTGGGATAGGTACAAGTGGCTTGGTATATCATTAACCCTTCACATGCTGATGTCCTATGTTGGATGACAAATTTCTTGAAAATTTAGTGTCTGGTTCTCGATTATTGGAATGTGGTTGCTTTGCTATAGCAACTAATTCTGTTACTTATTCAATAGGAGTTACATGTTGTTGTGAAAGAGGTTGGAACCTCTAAGTAAGTGTTGAACTATCATGTTTGCCTAACTGCCTTCTCTGTCTGATTTCACGTCATTCGGTGCCTCCGTCATTATGTGCCAACCGTTCTGGCTTTTCTGATTTTTAAACATTACACATGTTTCTGCCTCGGGGTTTTATGCTTGCTGTCCCTCTGCCAAGAGTATTCTTCCCCCAGGTTGTAGCATCAAAGGCATCTTCTCCCTCGGTCTCAGTTCAAATGCTAGCGCCCCTGCATGCCTTCCCTGCTTTCCCAAATCACTTCTGTCTCCCCACCCTGCTCTCGTTTTCTCAGGGCGCTTGTTACTACCTGATGTTATTCTATGTGTTTGTTTGTTTGTATAACTACTCATTGTCTTTCTTTACTAGAATGTTAGCTATATGAGAACTGGGGATATTGTCTTAATCACCACCATATACTTAGCACCTGGAATGGCTCAACTATTTGTTAAATAAATAAATGTTTTCTTAATAAAAACAATACATTTTAAAATATAAACTGTAAAGGTATTTAGGAAACACATAATTCATAAGACATTAACATTTTAAAGTTTTATTAAATTTGTGAATTTATATCTTATGTATTAAAACATGGCTATTAGCTAGTATTATATTTATATTAATTTCAACTGTGTAAAAAATATATAATCCTACAGAAAAGGAAGCTGGAAGAAGTGAAAAGAGTTGCTATTGTTAGTAAGTCAACACTTTTTTTTCAACCTTAAAAATTCCTCTAAATGTTATATTTATATGTTAAAATTAACATGACACTTTCCATGTGAGCATTTACAGATCTAAAGAATTTTAAAATTACTCAATTTATGAATTATGATTATAATGCCATTTAACAAGTAATTAAATTGCTAATCTAAAATTACAATTCTAGTAGGGTGAGAAATGAAATTTTATGAGTCTGTTGTACCTTGTGTAAACACATGGAACTACTAAAAAATACTCTGTTTCATTTATAACATGGACTACAGAGGTAAGTCATTTCTAAGCAAAAGAGTTAGTTAATTGTCAAGAATAATGCACAATATTTAGCTGCCTTCTCTTTCCCCTAGGTTTCCTCTACCTAGTCATCCTTCTGCACCCCCTGAACACCTTAAAGAGCCTTTGGTATACATGAGGAAAGCACAGGTTGGCTATTGTTCATTTTTAATTTTATTTTTCCATGTCAAGTTATATAATGCAGAGTAAAAGATCCTTATCGATATCCGAAGTGTGTTTCTCATTATGTGAAAAACTGGATAAGAACCACGAAAGCAGGCATGTTCAAACAGTGACCCAGGATAACTTTGAATGTGGCCCAACACAAATTCTTAAAACATTATGAAGATTTTATGACTTTTTTTTTTTAGCTCATCAGCTATCATTAGTGTTAGTGTATTTTATGTGTGGCTCAAGACAATTCTTCTTCCATTGTGGTCCAGGGAAGCCAAAAGGTTGGATACCACTGCACTAAAGTGAGGTGAATAGTATTTGTATAGGCTTCCTTCTTACTTTCAGTAACCAAGATTCACACCTATTTCATCAAAGTAATACTGAAAACGTTGAGAAAAAAAATTATGTACCATACTGGCCTGATTAAAATATGATGAAAGTATTATGCAACATTTATTTTTTATACTCTCTGATATTAATTATGAAATGAAATGGGAATGAATTGACTCACTCTTAACTTAAAATTTTGGCTTTTGAAGCCAGTGTTATTGATACTGTATTTGAAATATACTCGTATTTCTTCTCACGTACTAATTGTGTTCTGTTGCAGAAGTTAGATGAACCTGCTATCTAAAATGAGCTGAAAACAACTAAAATCACTTTAAAAGAATAAAATTAAATAACTTAAACAGAAGCAATGTAGAAAGCTGTTGAAGTAGAAAATAAATTCTGTCACAGGCCCCTAACTCTAACTGTCCTTTCCCTCAGTCCGGCTGGGTCCACCTGCCTGCCAGGTGGCCCTGTCCCTACCTCACAGTGCTGTGTAGGACTCTGGGGCTGCCACTGCCAAGGCACTTAGTGGATGTCACTGAGTCATTCTTCATTTTCCATCACAGTCTCAGAAATTATTATGAAAAATTTCAAATATATCCCAAAGAACCCCCATGAACCCATCATCCAGCTTCAATCATTATAGTGGTTCTGCTGCTCCTAGGAAATGCTCTGCTGCTTTGAGTTACCACATTCCACAGAAGTGGGTGTTAGAGTTTTATTTTTTAAGTTTTATTTTCATTTAAGAATCCGCAAAATTAGATTGCGAAAGGAAGCAATGTAAACAAAATACATGGAGATATTTATGGAAATACATATTTCTATCTCTGTGATATGTTTAAGGTTAGCAATCAGACCATTTAATTATTGTTGACATGTCATAAAACTTCATTATTAAATGGTACATGTGTGAAAGAATTATTTGGGTCTAATTTTCTTTTGGCGAAATTTGAAAACTTCCATAAGGTTTAGAGAAAGTATCAGTTGTAGTATATTAGGTGAAGCAAAACGGGTTGGTTTGCTGTCATGACTGAAAAGAAGAGACAGGTAAGTGATAGGTCTGTTCTTACTGCCTACTGCTAGCCGCTGAGAGCGTGCGTGAATGGCAAGTGCGTGCACTGTGTATATATGTGGTGTTTCTCTCTGTTCTTTCCAGACCTACCCACTAAATCAGGGGTTGGCACACTACAGCCCACATGCCAAATCTGCATTGCCACCCGTTTTCTTATTCCTAGCTGACAAGTGAGAAATATTTTTTTGAATATTTTCTACTGGTTGAAAAATCAAAACAAGAATACCTGTGATCTATGAAAATTAGAGGAGTTAATAAAATTATGTTTTATTGGAAAATAGTCTCACTCATTTATTTACATACAGTAAATATTGCTTTTGCACTAGCTAAAATAGAGATGTTATGACATGTAAAGTCTAAAATGTTTACTGTTTGTCCTATTGCAGAAAGTTTGCCAATCTCTGCTCTAAATTATTCATTCTCTAAGAGTAGGGATTGTGTTTTTTGTTTTTGTTTTTGTTTTTTTATCCTTAGCATCTAGCACAGTATCTGGCCTACAGAACACTGTGAATAAATATTTGTTGAAATAACTGATCTTTAACCATGGTCATGGCTAAATACCTCCTCTACCAGTTAGTGTCTGCTTGTCTTTCTACATTTGTTCTCCTCAAGTCATCTAGTTCTTCAGGTTTTGTTTTTTTTTTTTTATTAAGCAGTTCTCTTCTCTTTGCATGAAAGCTACCTAGTTAGGATTGCATCCCCACATTCCATCATGTTCCCTCTTGCACCTCATAATCTCTGGCCCTGTTAGATTTCTGTCCTGCCTGCCATTCCAGTTTTCAGCCGAAGGCTACCTCTCCTGTCTACTTTTTCTCTACTCCCAAACTGTTGAGTATTTAGGAAACAAATCACTCATCATTCAGGGGATTCATTTTGCTATCAGTTCTTTTATTTTTTCATTATTCATTATCTGCTTTCCAGTTAGGTTTTCCCAAAGTTTTTCCATGTTTGTGTAGCCTGAAATTCTACCTCTATCTCACCCATTTTTAACCTTTGCCTCGTAATATTTAGGTCATCTCTTTCAGGCTGCCATAGCCTCCTCTCTGCTACCATATCTTTTTGGCTCCATTCTTCTATGATCAACTATCTACTGTATTTTCTTCTGTGAGATCAAACTCAACATGTCTAAAACTGAGTTTATGATGTTATTCCTAAAATGAGCATTTCTTCCTGACTTTCCTATTTCTGTTCATTGGTTTCTGTTCTTATTAGAGTAATTTAGACTTGAAATATCTTTTACCTCAATTTTTCATATCCAAATAATCACTAAGTTCTGTAAATTATTTCTTCCCATAATATTATAGCCTGCTCTTCTTTTTCATGATCAAGGCCATTACCGTGGTGATCACAATGATGGTGATGATAACGACAGCTATCTTTTATTGAGTGCTTACTTTGTTTCAGGCATTAATTCATATCCTTGTCTTATTCTTACACCTCCTAACTCTCATGTGTGTCTCTCTCCATAACCCTATGTATTTCAGTACACTTAACTTTAACTACAAGTAGATGAACAGCTTTATAGTATATCTTTCCTCTTTCTAACAAACTTTTAGTGACCTCCAGTTGCCTAGCAGATTAAGTTCCTACTCCAAAGCCCAACATTTAAGAAATTTTACTCTTTGTCTCCAGCTTCGCCTTTTAATTTATCGGTCTCTACTTTCTTGTAACTATCCTCTGCACCCTTCCAAGTGAATCATTTTGTCAATCCCTCTTGCATCTTTAACACTTGTCTTATTTTTTTCTTGTCATGGAAAGCCCTTGCTGCCTGCTTTGCATTATGAAAATCCCATCTATTTTTCGAGGGTCAGCTCAGGTGACATCTCTTCTCTGATGTTGTTTTATTACTCCTGTTGAAAAGGTTCTCTCCCTCTTCTAGACACTTAGCACAGTCATTTTATGACCCTTATCACAAATTCCATTCTTTTATAGTAATTTCTGTACATATCTTTTTTACTTTTTTAAATGTCTTTTGACAGCAGTAATGATTTAAAAACATTTTGTATACCTATTATAACTAGCATACTGACCTTTATGTAGCAGGAGCTTAGTAAGTTTATGTTGAATGACTAGTAAAGACGTTTGCTATCTCTTCTACCAAAGATTACAATATTCATTTAAAAGGCATACTGAATGCTTACCTGCTATGTGCTATGGAGATTCAGAAATAACTTAGATACAGATTCTGCCTTATGATAACTTCATGGTTTAATATTTGAAAGAAGACTTGGATATAAGTAATTGTAATGTAAGTAGAAAGTGCTATGTGCTGTAGGGGAGGTGGCTAGGTTATTCTTTGCTCTTTATAATTAAAAAGAACTTTAAAAACTTTACTTAGTGTTTTCTTTCTCTTTTATTCTGTAAAATATATGGGTAGAAGATATTTTGGAACTAGCTCATGGAAAATTTTGATTCCTTTTTTTCTATTAAAGTTTTATGAGTTATTTAATATTACTTATTTTTTGTCTCCAGAGTTGGGATGTAAATCAGCCCTCCACCGTTTTTGGCAAGCTGGGCTGCTGTTTAATTTACTGAGCTGAGGAGGGAAAAGGGCTGCTTACACTGTGTCAGCATTTCCCAGAGTGTTTTCTGCTGAATACTAGTCCTGAGAGATGCTCCACAAAAATGGATTCCGTGGACAAACAAGTTTGGGAATTGAGGCACACACTGCCTTCCTCTTGGTGAATCACAGCTAATTTTATTACTTTTAATACACTTTATTTTTCACAGGAGTTTTAGAGGAACAGAAAAATTGAGGAGGTAGTCCAGAGAGTTTCCGTAGATCCCGTACCAGTTTCCCATTAGTAACTTCTTACATTTGTTGTGATTAGTGAACCAATATTAATATATTATTATTAACTCAAGCTCATATATTACTCAAATTTCCTTTGCTTTAACCTAAGGTCCTATATCTGTTCCAGCACCCCATCCAGGGTAACACATTGAATTTGGTTGTTAGTCTCCTGAGGCTCCTGTTGGCTATGACAGTTTCTCAGACTTTTTGTTGTTGTTGTTGACCTTGACAGTTTTGAGAAGTACTTACTGGTTATGTATTTTATAGAATATCCCTCTGTTGGAATTTGTTGTTTTTCTTATGATTACACTGGGTTTGTAGGTCTTTTGGGAGGATAATCACAAATAGAAGGTGCCATTTATATTCATCACATCATATCAAGGTACACACTGTCAACGTGATTTATAATGGTTGTTGTTGACCTTGATCATCCAGTTGAGGTAGTAGTATTTGTGAGATTTCTCTACTGTAAAGTCACTTTTTTCTCCCCCTGTGTTTACTGTATTCTTTGAAGGAAGTCACTATGTATGGTCCACACTTAAGGAGGGGCAGTTATGTTTTCTACTTTCTTGAAGAGGTATCAACAGATAATATTTGGAATTTTTCTGCATGAAAGAGTTGTCCTTTCACCCCCATCTGTTTATTTGTTTGTGTGTTTGTTTGTTCAATCACTTATTTATATCAGCATGGACTCATGGGTATTTATTTCATACTTTGGGTTTTAATCCAATATGCCTTAATTTTGTTGCTTACCATCTAGTTTGGCATGTTAAAGGCTCAGAGAAGAAACTGTTCAATTTTATTTAATCCAGTGTTGTTCAACCTTATGAGACCACAAAACCCTATTTCCATGTCAGATATTTTGGGAACTACTTTGCTACACCTTTCAGAGAAAGCAGTGTTTGAAGAAACTGATGCACAGCAGAATAAATATAAATAAATGTTTCCTTTGTATGTTAGTAAGCACACAGAGCTCTAGTCATGTGCCAGGTACCATGTTGGTGCTTTACACATGTTCACTCATTTAATATTCATGAAAAGCTTACGAGGTGAGTTACTCTTATGATCTTACATCTAACTTCACAAAACTAGTGAGTGGAAGAATTGGGGTTTGAACCTGGAAGTCTGGCTCCAGATGATACTCAGCCTATTTCTCTATCCAGTCCAGGAATGCTCAGGCAAAATCAAAATATGCTATATGGTTGAATTTACCCTGCTGTCTGTCAGTCCAGTAACCTAAGCAAAAATGAGAATTTTTGTTAGTTTTATATTATTTCCATTCTCTTCCCCTTCTTAATTGGCACTTGTCTTCTATATTGTCACTCCATTTCTTAAAAATTCCAAGAGTTTGAGTTCATAATTCTAATCCTTTTGTCATGCTTACAGGGCCAGAAATGATTTTGCCCCTTTTTACCACTCAGGTCTCATCTCTTTCCTTCTCACACCATCAGTCCCCATCCCGCCACTCCCTTCCCGGTGTCCACACACGTAGACATTCTCTTGGTCTAATCATACTTGGTCTCTTTCAGGTGTTCCAGCAGGAAAACCATTGCTCATGCTGTTGCTTCTACTGCAACTGCCTCCCTGCCAACCCCACATAATTCTGGCTAACTTGTGGACATTCTTCACATGTCAGGTTAGATGATAGTGTCTTTAGGAAGGCTCTCTGACCTGCAGATTTCAGATTTCCAGGTACTTTACCTGTGTCTCCAGTCCTCTACAGGGGACGCACTCTGTACTTCCTACTGGAACACTTGTGTTTGTGTCATTACCTAGGTTCTGTGAAACAGCATCAGTGTCTCTCTTTTCACAGCTGTATCTCCAGCATCTGGCACAGTGGCTGACCCCTGGTAAATGCTCAATAGATATCATTTAAATTGATGAATGGATTGAATAAACAGCAAATGGAAAATACTCCCTCCTAGAACATATCCATACCTTCTTTCCGAGTATAATTATACTTCTAGAATCTTATCTAAAGGAAAGAATTAGAGAAACACAAAAATGTATGTTCCTAAGAATAGTAAAAAGTTTTAATTGAATAGCATTAGGGCTTGCTTAAGTAGGACATGGTATTGTGTTATATAGGCATCAAATACATCATTTTAAAGAAATATGAAATAGGGAAGTACATACAATGCAATCTTAAATGGAAAATGCAAAACAAAGCAATATAATTCCACTTTTAAATATGTCCATAAATATGTATATGTATATACACATACATATTTCAATTATATACATACATGCATAGAAAAAAATGAAAGAAGAGAACAAAATGTTAATGGTTATTTTTGGCTGGTGGAAATTTGTGGATGTTTATTTATTGTTCTTTGTTTACTCTTCTATTCCAAATTGACAATGAAAGAAGAAATACTAAAACCATTTTCATTAGGTAGCTGGGTTATATTTATTTTGTTTTATTTTTTGATAGGGTGAAGAAAATAATTTTTAACTTTATAATTTCATAGTTTTTTACATGCTATCTATTTATTATACAGTTTTAAAAGATTCCTTATTTACTTTCATTGTTATAAAAGTGATAGCTAAAACCCATTTAAAGATTTCAATGCAATTGTGATTGTTTTATAAGTGTTTTGCCTCTCATGGCTTAGAAATTACTTTATAAAATTCTTGAAATCCTTTGAGTTAATATCATAAATTCCAATTATTAGGGAAACTGATTTGAAGGCAACAGTAATTTCATTTGGAGAGGATATGGGTTTGGGTAAAAGGTAATGTCTTCCTACTTAGACATTTTAAATGTAAAAGGCCGTTCATTTTCCTTTTAAATAGCATTTCAAAGCTTTATTTATTTTGTAAATCTTTTGGGTAGAAAATATTACTTTCTTTTTATTTTGTATTAGTGCACTGTCATTTTGTAAGAACGTATTTGCTTCTTCCACTCTTTTTTGGGATGCTAAGTATATATTGAAATTTTTATTTAAATAATAGCACTGGAATAACTGATTTTTTTTGAGCATTTATTTTTGAGACTTAGGACTTATTTAGTCACCTCTACTAATAGAATCTGAGAAAAATTAAGTACCCATAAAACTGGAGCGAAAGTGGATGTTCACATTTATCTAGTCCAACCTCTGGCATTTATCTCCTTTTGCTCAAGTATTTATGAAAACAGGGAATTCATGATTTCACTGACGTAAGCCATTTTGGTTAAGTCTGTCTACTTGTTGGAAAGTTTTTTGTTTTTTTTTTTTAAATATTAAAAAAATGCTCCTTATAACATTGACCCACTGGTCGTCTGCTTGGTATGTAGAAGGCTTTCAGTGTATGTCAGTGAGTAAACCAAAGAATGAATGAATACCACTTAATTAGGATTATGTTTCTGAGGGAACCTAAACGATGACCCAGCTTCAAAGCAGGCACTTGCTTCATCTTGAATTTCCCTTCATTGTCAGGAAATTCTATTCCTATTTCTGATGTCTGTGGCAATGACTTCTCTGACCATCTGACTGAAGTTCTGGCAGTAGGCAGCTTGGAAAAGCCCTACCAACCTCATCATTGTGCCATAAACCAGGAATGGGGGATGGAGGAGATGTGGCAAACCACGGTGTTCACGTTTCTTTCATTATTTTTAAAATTTTAAAGGAAGCGGTATGTGTTCTCTTCACAACTGGAAGTTTTGATATCTCCAACGTCCTGTTTCTTTTCTCATTTCTTTTCTGTTCTTTCTGTGGTTTATGACATATGATAATGTGGTTTATGATATAGCACCTGTGAACTTTTGGAATCTGCCATATGATTTGTTTTATCCTCCTGATTCCCATCCCAAAAGGGATGTGTTTCTTACGGAAGGAGGCTGTTTTTAATCGTCTTTAATGGCATGTATTTAAATAGGTACCCAATAAATATTCGTTGAATCACTGTCTTTATTATTTGAAAACTCAGCTACTACACCTCATTTCCCCCTGTTCTGGCCATAAAAATTTCAGTTTTTTTGAAAATTGATCATGCTTTTCTTATTTTCTTCCTTCAATTTTTAGTTGTTCTTCTTCTGGGCTATTTCTAAGATTCTGCTTTAGTTGTGGAAGACAGAAAATTTGTTTATTAGAATAAAGTTTTGATCAACATTGCTTCAGTTCTTCATGTTGTTTCTCATTCTACTCCTGTGTTCTTTTTAAAAGTTTTCTTATTCCTAAAATGAGGGTGATGATACATATTTGGCAGGATTAATAACATGACATATGTAAACACATGCAAATTGCATAACCCTGTTTCCTGAACTCTTTCATTCCGAAGGCTTTCTTCTGATGTCTGATTTCCTTTCTGTGTAACTTTTTCCTAACTGTTTTATCTCTATATCTAATACTAAATTTAAAGTTGATAAATTGCAATACTTTGTACAGTGGGGCATCCATTTAGAAAAACTGTGATTAATCACTTAAAATTGTGGTTTATAGAAAACACTTGAATGGGATGTTTTTGTAAAAATAAATTTTTAAAGCATAAGTTAACAAATATGTTACAGCATATCTTGTTAAGGTATCATTCCAAATGTAATGAATGAATTTTTAATGGATCCAGGATTTTAAAAATCTGTAAAAGACATTTTGGGAACAACTGGAAAATATCGAATATGGACTAAATATTAGATGATATGATATATTATTATAACTTTTTATTTGTGATTATGATATTATGGATAGATACATAGGAAAAGGTTCCTAGAACATTCATGCTGAAGTAAAATACATGCTGAAAGTCATGTATGGAAGAATGACAATATAATAGTTTCTGTAAAGTTTTTTTTAACTAGATCGTTAGTGTGATTCCCAAGTATCAAACATTCATAAAATGCTTAAATTTAATTCACCTTTCTATTATCTTTTTTTTCTTATAATGTTTATCACCATATGACTTGATTTATTTTTTTATTTATCCTCATTCCCATCATTCACTAGAATGTCAGTTTTATGAGAACTGAGATTTTCTGTTACTTATGGCTTAATTCAGAGCACTAAGGACAGTATCTGGCATGTAGTAGGCAATAATAAGTATTTGTTGACTGAATTAATGAAGATAAACAATCTCAACCAACCTCACCATTTCTATATAACTCATAATATCTTCAGTTTTTCTTAACCAGTGTTTTGTTTTGTTGTTGTTGTTGTTGTTTTTTATCAGTTTCAGTATTGTTAACCAGAAACAGTAATAGGTTTTCCTTATGTTTCAGGGAAGTTGGGAAAAAAGAATTTTGAAGAGTTTAAATAGTATGTGCACTGAACTGAGTATCCCATTGGCACGAAAGGTACTCTTAACATATGTATTTTATAATGAATCAAGCACTAGCAAATATCACAAAGTTATCATTGTTAAGCAGATTTATCTTTCTTTTTAACTAGTATATCAGTTTGTTTTGAAACAAATCTATGAAAAGCCAATCATGTGGGTGTATTTATATAGATATTTATTATGTATGCTGTAATGATTTTTGTAATAAACTAAAACTTGAGAATAAATAGAAATAATGTATAGAATCTACATATAGATTATTTAGAGATTTGGCCATAAAGGTTATAAATGCACTTTAAAGATTTTAATTAGCTTTAGTCTCCTTACTTTTTGGCTAATTAGCACAATTACCATATTTTTGAATTAACAGTCGAGTTCAGGCACTGTTGTTGTAATAGCCAATATGATACCATCTTTCAGCATTAACATAGAAAATAAAAAGAATGATTTATCCTCTCTCTGCAGAATTATTTAGATTGAATAGTATTAGGTTTATTTCGATCTAATCTCAACATTTATCCATCAGTCTGGGCTTTGAGGGGAGAGATGGAAAAGGAGAGAAGGTCCACTTGAAGAATGTTCTGGTGTTTTTTTTAATAGCTGCTCATGAGTAAGAGAGAACAAGTTTCTCTTTACTTCATTCTCCCTACTTGGTTTTTATTCCCTGCTGTTGGACAGAATATAGTGATGTACCTTGCATTAATGGAGGACACCAGAAGGATGATGTAAAAAAGGATAAATTTATAGGAAAAATTGTCTTAATATGTAGTATTGTGTAATATGCTGTCTTCATGAAGGAAGATGATGCTACTGACTCAGTCATGCGCTCTTGGCCAGTCCTCCCTGTGATCCATTTCTGAGATTGCCAGTTAACGTGGCTGAGAAGTTTTTCTGTGCAAAATTTACTGGCCGGTACAGATTTTTACCTTCTTTCCTGGACTCCTTAGCTGAGCCATTGAGACTAGATATAGCAGTTAAATAATAACAAGAATTTAAATGTAATTCAAAAAAGTTTACCATGTGTAATGAAATTATTTTTCCTTATAGTAGCTTATGTAAACCTTGAAATACATTATTGATTTTTATTTTTCAGCTGCATTGCTAAACTTCACAAAGTGAAACCCATTTTTAAATTACCTTTTTTAGAGGCCAGTTGGAGAACAGAAAGAACTTCTCAATAAATGGAATGAAATGGGAACGGATGAACCAGGTATATGAACTTCTTTCAAAATGTAGTAGTGGGGGAAAGTTCCCTTCTTAGTTAAGGATCCAAATTAACAATATGAGCAATTCTTTTGGACAAGTAGCAACTTCCCCTTTCCATTAGTTTAATATCATCTGTTTTGTTTGCTTAAACTTCTACTTTGCAGCTTAAAAATGCCTAATTTTGGTCAGTGTTCTCCGTTATTTTGAGAATATTTGAATGAATTATATTTTTTAAAGCAGCATTTGAAAACATTTTAATAAAAGAATAAATTAAATAATTAAGCAGGTTTCTTCAACTCCTGGTTAAGGTAAATATTTTTCAATCTTTTAATTATTACATTGAGATGTTAAAAATAGGTTAAAAGTTTCAAGACTTTTAAAATGATTTTAAGAATTTATTTTGGTTCATTTTAATATTTAAAATTGAGTCAACCAGTTTCATAAACATATAATGAGTGACAAGTATATATAATATACAACAATAAATATATATATATAATTGCATAGGCAGACACATACATAATCACTGCTCTTCCCTAAAAATAAGCGTGGGGCCCTGGGCAAGAAATGCAACACATAGACGATGCACTGTGGAGTTGTACACATGGAGCCTAGGTAGTTCTTGGTAGTCACCCCAATAAGTCTTAAAAAAAAAAAAGAAAGAAGTGCCATTATAGAGGAAGCAGTGTAGTATAGAAGTTCAAAAGGGAGACCAGTTCAATACAGTGAGAGGAATTCACTAAGAATGCATTGTTTATATCTACATACTTTGAGAATTCTCATATAGAATTTTTATATGATATTGACATTGTTTTTTCAATTCAATTGTAAATAATCTATTACAAATTTATTTATGGGAAACTCGTAATTTCTTCCAGACTGTGTCATCTAGGCTATCAAGAGAAGAACTGTTTTTTTTTTTTATGTTCACAATACTTAAGAAAATATATGACAAATAATAATTACCAATGTTTGAATTAATCTAGCTGCACAGCAACGTATGAAAGAATCATTAACATTTATTATTTAATAAGCATTCATATGTTAACTCAAATTTTGTTTTAATCTGTCTTCTTAATTCTAGATTTAAGCCTTTTTAGACCTGTTTATGCACCTAAGGATTTTCTTGAGGTAGGTTCTATTGCTTAAATATATGAATATGAATAAGGGAGAAATGTGAAAGAAATGATGATGTAAGAGTATCTCTAGGTGGAGGAATCACCATGTAAACAGCCCTTGAGCCACTGGGGTAGTGGAATGACATGATCACATTTGCACTTGGAAAATACATTGGAGTGTGGGAAGATTAGAGGCAAGTAAATCAATTAGGAAGATTTTTATTTAAAAAATGGTGACTGTAAATCATGTAGCCTGCTGCCTGGCACATAAAGTGATCGGTGAATCTTTTCCCTTTTAATTCTCTCCCTGTTTTAGTAGTCCAGGCAATAAAAAATGTAAATGCAGGGGACATTAAAGAGCACATTATGAATAACTAGTTGGTATATACTGTCCCATCTTGAGCAAGGGTCACTACCAGACCTCCAGATATTCCTGGACATCCAGGATGATAACCAGCTGCAAGTTAATCTTTAACTCCAGCAGGTAGATCAATGCTTAGCTTGTACTTGTTCAATTAATAGTTTTTAAAAGAGTGAGTGGAAGAATGACTCTTCACAATTTATTTTTATTTCTTTTCTGAACCTGTTATCTCTGATAACAGTTTGCCAGCATTAAATATTGTTAATTATTTCGGGCCTTTTGGAGTTGTAAATAGTCTCCTTTTAACTTTAAAGAGAAGTTAGGTTGGTCAGAAACTGCCTTTACAGTGATGCCATTATTTCTCTTAGCTTATTAAATGTTTATCCCAAACTCTTTCCTTTTCTAGCACTAAAGACTAAGATTTCATGTAATTTTTGCATGATTACCTTTCACTGTATTTTCTTCTTTATAATCATACACTCTGTTTCTTTCCTAAGGACTGTCACTGAATTGATCATTTAGTATTCATGCTGAGATTCTCCTTTAATTTAAGAACATTTTTATAATTATTTCCATAGTTATAGTATCTGTATTTCTAATATTTTGTCTTTTCTATTACCCTTGTATTCATAGTTTCTTTTCCTTTTCTATTGTGTTTGTAAGTTTCCCATGTAGTATGATGCCTTATTGGTGTAATTAGGCTAAAATGGTGCTGTTTTATATTAGTTTGTATTTAACACTGTTGATTCTTTGCTAAATCTTCTGGTTTTTTTTTAAGACAAATACCACCAATATTTTTAGTTTCAATTAGTGTTTGCAATTTTCAGATACTTGGCATTATAACACATTCTATTTTATTAGTTATTGGTTATTAGTTCATTAATGCCTTCCTCAGATGTGATGGTGTTTCTGTCATCATAATTTCCTTCACTGGATTCTTGCTGGTTTCATTCCCCAAAAGTTTCAATTTAATTAAAAATATTTTTTAAAATTATTATTATTCTTTTTCCAAAATGCATGTTAACTGATAGAAAAATAAGAAAATGTACTTAAGAAGAGAATTTTGAACAAAAATTACTCATAATACCATCATACATCAATAAACCCTATGATTACTATGATTTTTAAAAATGTAATATATTGTAAACATTTTTTCATGTCATTACCTTTATTACTTATATTAATTGAGGCATATTACTCTGTATCTTATATAAATTAATCATAATTTATTTAACTAATTCCCTCTAATGTGGGGATGTTTAAGTTGTTTTATGTTTTTCCATTATAAACAACACTTCATTAACACTTTTTCTGCACTGTTTTTACAAATATCTTTAATGATTTGCATAACTATACTCTGAAAAATGAGATTCCCACATTAAAAGATATACAAATATCTGACTTTATTTGCTTAATTTTGAAAAGTATGTAAATGGTCTTACTTGTTGGCTTGGCTTCTGAAAATTTCCGTTTTTTTCCCCAGGTAGATTTGGTTTAGAGGTAATATTCTACAGTATTACTTCACCATCTTTCTATGAACATTGTCAATATTTGTTTTTAAAAGTGTTAGTGTTGGTTCTAAATTTTTCCCTGGTAAATATTACAATCAAGCATTTATTTTTTTTATTTTTCTGTTACCTTCCCTGGTAAATTATTATAATCAAAACAATTTTTATTATTTATTTATTTTTACCATCAAAAAGGTTTTTTTAAAAGCTAAATTCCTAACATTTTAGTTTTATATGGTAAAACAGATCATCAGTTAGACTTTAAGCCATCCTAATGAAAAGCATGTTTATGGCATTTTAACATTTTAGTACAATTTTATAGTATTTTAGAATGTCATTTGAGTATATGCATAACTCTATTGTGGGGATACACAAAGAATATCACTGCTAGTTTTACAAGTATAGAAATCTATTTATAAAGAAACTAATCAATTTTGTCGGATTTGTTTTTAAAGGTATTAATTAATCTTCGCAACCCAAATTATGAAAATGGTGATTCTCTTAGTTTCAGGACTCATTTGGGTTTAATCCAAGTTCCTCTGAAAGTAAAAGACATCCCTGAATTGGTAAGTATAGGCATCTAAAAATAAATTAACATATTTTAGAAGAGAATCATTAGAAAAACATTTCAGTGCAGTATATATAGAAACAAACAGCAGGACAATCTGCTCATGAAATAAATAAATAAATTGAAAAGTTTCCTTTCTATTGTAAATATGTCATATGGAGAATGAGTTGCTCTGCTGGTAGGACTAAAGATGAGCTTATATTGACGTGCTTACATTATTCATTAGTTTAGTAAACAGCATAGAATCATAAGACAGCTTGTTGGGATTCAGGCGCCTGATGTATGGGCTATAAAACGGACTGAAACGAATTGTGAGTTTCATATATTTTTTTAAAAAATGTAAATTTTTTTAATTCAACCACCCTTATTAAGCTCCTAACATAGTGACTCTCTGAAGGAGATAAGGGAAAGTAAGGATGAGTTAGGGTCTGTCTTTGATCTGGAGACTGTCACATTTTGGTAAGGAAGCTGGTTTTAAAGAGTAGAGAAAGGCAGGTTTCCTGATAGTGGAGTTAGGAAATTACCACTCCTTCTTTTGGTAATCACTGCAAAACAATCAAGAACACAGAAATGGAAATACTGTCTTGGGTGAAACAATTTATAACTCTGAGGTTTAATGTGTTAAGGTAGAGAGCTGATGGGAGAATGATAAATGACTTAAACATGGAAGAAGGTCAAGCCTAAAAGGGCGGTACCTGAGAGACCTGTGCCAGCAATCAGCTCCACACCGACCTTTTCTTCTCTGCTTTGCTGTACTGGGTCTGGACCTCATAAACATTTCTCTTTTGCCAATTGGCGTGATATTAGGCTTTGTTAAAAAGGAACATAAAATTGAAAACAACAAAGAAATAATTTAGTGGTTATCTGAGGGTAAAGTGGGAGGGGGCTGGAGGAGAAGGGACAGGGACACAAATACATGGTGATGGAAGGAGAACTGACTCTGGGTGATGAACACACAATGCAACGCATGGAGAATGTAATGTAGAATTGTGCACCTGGAACCTGTGGAATTTTTACCCATCAGTCACCCCAATAAATTTAACAACAACAAAAAAAGTGTTCTGGAGGGATGCTGCAGGACCATCCTAGAGGAGAAAGAGGCTTCCTTTCCTGTTTCCCTTGTGTGGGAGCCAGCATGCAGACAGCCCAGTAGTACTCACCTCGGAAGCCCTGTCTCCTCTGCACTCCCTCTCCATAGAGGTCTGAATCTCTTGAAGGCAGGTTAGACTCTTTCCTGAATTCTTAGCCCCTTCATGATTCACTCACATTCAGCCTAGAAGTCCCAAAAGGCCTAACAGGTTGGGTGAGTTTTGAAGGAAATCCAAGCATAGGGCCCAGGTCTATGGATGTTGAGTCAGAAATAGTCCAAAGCAGTGAAATAGAAAATGGATGTTCAGCGTTCAGTGTTGATGTTTCTGACATGTCCTAGCGTAAGTATGATTCTCCATTGTGATTATAGAACCTAATACTGAAATGTTTGTTAAACTTAAGTTCCTCTGTAATATGAAAATCAAACTTATTAAGAAATCAAATGCATTATTAATTCTAATGATTTCAATGAAGGCTGAGTTTAAAATAAATGGAAGACAGTGTTTGAAAATGAAAGGAGTAACATTAAATTTATACCTAACTTTAGTCATTAAAAATTGGTTTCATGAGATGCAGTGCTTTTTTAAAGTATAGATAAAAATCAAGTTTAGTTAAAAATTGAAATATAATGGCAGTTACTTAAAATCAGTACAAAATAGAAATGTGTGTACACATTTGGCTGAATATCTTGTGGGGAACATTAATAAATTACTAACTTAAGTAACAATAGATAATTAGGAAGGATTAAAACTAATTTCATTTTTTAAAGGAGAAGGAAGTTTGATTTAGCAATGAGAATAGTAACAAAATGCTGAGGCAGATATTAATAGAAATATTTAATTACTTAGGGAAGAAAAATGATGTGAATAATATGGGGTTGTTATATATTTTAAATAACAGACAAACATGATTACTTTCCTTAGACATTACTAGATAAGTAGAGGAAGTCTGGGAATAAATCTAATTTATTTGTATTTTAGTAGAGTACTTGATAGTCTAATTTTACTTAAAAATTAATTTAAGTTGTTTTGGACATTTGCAGTGTTTAGTTGATTAAGAGCTGAGTGCAGTACAGTTCCATAAAAAGCACAGATACAGAATTATATTGGTAATTATAGACAATGATTGTTAGAAGACACAATTGACAATTGCTGCATATATTGTGTATATATGTGTGTTTCAGGAAAGATTTGAATGTTAATAGTTCTTTATTCAAAGGATAATTATCATTCCTTACTTTACTGTTTAGCTTATTACCTAAAAAGGCAAAATCAAAAACTATTTTTAAAAAGTTTTGTTTTTTTAAACATTGGCATCACTCATATTGGTCAGAAGGCATCAAAATAAAAAATTTTCTTAGATGAAATTAGGAGAAAGAAAAACACTACTATTAGAGGCTCTGCATTTGGAAAAATGATTAAATGTTCTTTTCCCATTGTATGTAAGTTTTTCCTAAAAACTTCTATTTTTTCTTTGTTTATTTCACTTGAAAATAATAAATGTGACATAGCAATACTTGTAGTAAAAAAACTACAGTTGTTCTGCTCCTTAATTTTGAACTAGTGTATTACTATTTAAAGGTTCACTAATATGCTTTTCTTTTTCAGATATTGGAATGAAGCAACAATTTGTTTTACATTGATTTTTATTTACGCTGAAGTTTAGGTGAAGGTGATTTTTTAAAAAATAATGTGTAGCAAAGTCTGAGATATATGTTAACTCTATGTGTGTAATTTTTCAGAAAGAATTCTTTGTAGAACTCGGCTTAACTAGTGGACAACTGGGTATAGATGATTCTACACAAGTACCTCCTGGTTAGTATTTCTCCCCTATGGCGTATAATTAATGATAACTGAGAGGGAGGTTAAGGTTTATCTTGTCATTTCCAAATTAATCTAGTAACTTCTTTTATGTCTGAAAATTAAGTATACTTTTTGCCTCTCCTTGGTTACTCTTAATTATTATAGAATCCTGTATGTTGTAATTATCGGAGTTCAACTACATCTTGTTATTTATTTGAAGATCTTTAAAATAATTTTGAAAAGTCATTGGATGTGCCTAAGTCATTGACAGCACTCATATTTCCTTTTACTAACCATCATTATCTCTTTTTATTATTTTGCATATCTTCAAATTAAGGAATATAACATCTACCTTGAATAAACTTAGCTTTTAAAATTAGTATCTTTTAAGGGAGTTCCCTGATGGTGTAGTGGCTTAAGGCTTCGGCGCTGGCGCTGTCAGCGCTGCGGCCTGGGTTCGATTCCCAGTCAGGGAGCTACCCACATACCAAAAAAAGCAAAAAAAAAAAAAAAAAAAAAAAAAAAAATTAGTATCTTTTAAAACTTAATCATCCAGAAGACTTCCCTAACTTTTCTATTTGTGCATAAAACTACAATATGTTTTTCATTAAAAAAAACATTCAAAGGAAGTAAAAATTGACTTAAAATATGAGAGGCTGTATTGTACTGGAAATAATACTAGACAGGAGTTTGAAAGCAGTTCTAGTCTTACATCTGCCACTGCTAGCTGTGTGTCTTGGAGTTGCTTTATATCTCTGCACTTGTCTCTTCCTCTATAAAATAAGGAAGTCGGCCATTATTGTTCTTAATAATAATAATCATAACAATAAATACTATGTGTTATATGTGTATTATCTCATTTTAACCTCTCAGCAATCTAGAATGTGTGTTTATTACTTTTAAAACTTTATTAATATATAATGCCTATAGAAAAGCATATCTATATATATATAAAATAAGAGAATGGCTCCATGAATTATTATGAATTGGACACACACACATCAATAAACTGAAGCCCCCTCTTAGCCCCTTTCAATCTTTATTCCCCATGTCAAAGATAATCTCTATTCTGAGTTCCAGCAGCACAGACTAGTTTTGCCAATTCTTAATTGTCACAGGATTTAAAACATATGATAGTATGGGCTCTTTGATGTTAAATTCTTTTTGATCAACATTATGTTTGTGAGATTCAGCCATATTGCTATGTGTATTTATAAATCCTTTTTTTTTTTCAATATAGTGTTCCATTGTATTAATATACCACACATTTATTTATCCATTCTACTATGGATGGGTATTTGGAAAGTTTCAAGTTTGAGGCTACTCCAAATAAAGCTGCTAAGAACATTCTAGTATGTGTCTTTTGGTGAATATATGTGCATCCTTCGGTTGAATATGCACCTAGGAATGCAGTTCCTTGGTTGTAGGGTTTGTGTAAGTTCAGCTTTAGCAGATAACTGCCAAAGAATTTTTAAAAGTGGTAGTACCAGTTTACACTTCCGCCAACAGTGTATGAGAATCGTGGTTGCTCTGTATGCCTTCTAATGCTGGATGTATTCCATATTGTTTGTCTTAGTCATTTTGGTGGTGTACAGGGGCGGTTCAGAAATAATCCAGCCATAAATGCCTCTATTTTTCATATTACATGGCTGGATACTTTATAGACAGCCCTCGTGTAGTGGTATTATTGCATTATGGTTTTAATTTTCTTGTATGATGTGAGGTAGAGGTACTAGCAGAAGATGTGCAGATGTTAAGTAACTTGCCCAAAGTCACAAAACTAGGGAATGGTGGAACCAAGATTCAAAACTAAGCAGTCTGCCCTCATGAATGGGAATTGGTGAATTAGTCTTAATAAAAGATATCGAACAGAGCTCCCTAGCCCCTTCCACAGCGAAAAGTCATAATCCACAACCCAGAAGATGGCCCTCACCAGAACCGAACTCTACTGGCACCCTGACCTTGGACTTCTAGCCTCCAGAAGTGTGAGCAATAATTTTATGTTGTTTATAAAGTTACCCTGTCTGAGGGTGTTTTGTTATAGCAGTCTGAACAAACTAGGACAAATGATCTCTTTAGTTGATGCGGGTGTTTTTGCTCTCTCTGCTTCTCAAAGCAGGACTGCTAAAAATTGGGAGGCTCTTGAAATGGCATCCAAAGGTGACACACACAAGCTGACAAGTTGGTCCATGATATTTATGGAGGCGATTATGAAAGACTTGGTCTGCCAGGTTGGGCTGTAGCATCTGGTTTGGGGAATATGATTTATAAGGTGAAGGGAGAATCTGTTAGTAGAGAAGATCTAGCAGAAGCTGTCACCAATAACATTGTGTGCTGTTAATGAGAAAATAAACAGTTGTCTTTGTTGGAAACTTTTTACATGTCAATACTCTCTCAGTGAAACTTTTGGCATATACATTGGGTTATTGGTCAAAAGGTCAACTGAAAGTATTCTTTCTAGAGTACAAGGGATACCTTGGAGCAGTTGGTCACTTCCTAGGCTGTCAAATTTAACTAAGGCATCAGGTTCCTCTCCGCTAATAAATGTCATCCAAGAGGAACTGAAAACTGAGGCATTATTACTGCATTATTTGTCACTGGGAACCAAAGGATAAAAGAGGAGCACTATTCCTGTTGGTTTTTACATGTCAAAATGGTAAGCTGCTAAATGTCACCGTATTACATGACAGGTGACGTATTTCTAATTGAAATGCTTTACCTTCTGTATGTAGCCAGTGTTAAATCCTTAAATGCAATGCAGCCTCTGGTTATTGAGCTTCCTCTCAAAAAGATTTTCTGTTTATTTTATGCAGCTAACATTACAGTACTGTAGGCCCACATACAAATCTTATAAGTCTCGGAAGTGTTTAGTTCATGAAAATAATTGATTCTGAGTATTTGCTACAAGTCTGTTCTATGTGTATTTTGGTTACTAGTAAACAGACAGTCACATTCCCTGTATTAAAATTCATTGAAATGACCACAGTTATCCTTTTTATGTGATTTTGGAAATGTTAAGGCAATATTAATTATTCGTTATTGCATTTTTTCTAACATGTCCCCCCAAAAAGCACATATACTTTTTGTGCTTTCCCCAAAAGTACAACCTTTTTCAAATGCCATAATTTAGTCAAAATAATATTGTTAAATACTAGCCTGAATTTTAAATGACTCCCAGAAAATGCACGTATTTGGTGACATTGCACTTTCTGTTACCAATAACATTGGTTCTGTGGCACAAATGTTAATCAATACATTTTAAAATGTTTAATTACTTATTTGAAAGTCCATTCAGTGAAGTCCCAGTACTATTCTAATGGAGTATGGTTTGCATGCATTGGTAGAGTGTTCTGTGCTCTTTCTGTACCGCATTTATCTCAGGCCCAAACTCGGTCATTTCTGTTTAATTAGGTCTGAATCATCACAGCTCAAGATTTAATTCCATATGAACAGCAGCAAAACCACATTTATTCTAAACGGATGTTATGGAAATCTGAAAGATGAGTTGTTTTGAAACTCGGATTCTGGGGCAGTACTGCAGAATTATAAAAGGATCAGTGTTTTTTACATTCTGGTAATAAAAGAATTGTAGTTCCAAAATGTTATCTAACTCTAAAAACATTAACAAATGGAAAACAGAAATACAGTACCATTTTATTCACAGCTGGGCTAAACCCAGATGTCACAGAACAGGCTTTCTAGAAAACTGTATTGAAATCTCAGCCTAGGACAGGTCTTCCTCTCCCTGTATGACCATGTCTCACCACCAGCAGGCCTGAACTTGAGCATTCCACTCAAAAGAGAATCAGGTACCAGGATGGCCATTGGATTGCCAGGGAACCCAGGCTCTACTTACCCGGAGAGTCACGTGGAAGTTCATGACCTTTCATACACAGGGATCCATGAATTAGGAAAGGGTAACTGATCGCTGCTGTAGAATCTAACCGATGCGGTTAGCAGGTCCTCCTTTCTCAGGGTGGGGAGAAAGAAGAGGAAAGGACGTTCAACTGATTTTCTTTGGATTTGGGGAAAAGAGCTAAGGTCTCCCCCTCAGGGTTTTATAAATCCTTTCTTGTTTGGTTTGCTTTAATTTTTAAATAATTCTCATAGAAGTATAACATACATACTGAAAAGGACACAAAGGATACCTAAGTATACAGATCAGTGAATTTTTGCTAAGGGAATACCCTTGTGTAACCTCCAACCAGATCAAGAAATAAAATATTATCAGCATCGCACAAGTCCCCTTAGACACTTTCAGACTCTACCACCCCACAGATAACAACTATTCTGACTTTAACATCATAGATTAGTTTTGCCCATTTTTGTACTTTGTAGATATGGAATCACACACTGTACTCTTGCATCTAGCTTCTTTTGCTTAGTGTTTGTGAGATCCATAGTGTTGTGTGTAATTAAAAATCATTCACTCTCATTGCTGTATCATAATCTGTTCTATGACTACAACACTATTTATTTGTTCTACTATTGATGATCATTTGAGTTGTACCAATTGGACAGTCAGGGCTGTCCAATCTTTTTCTCCCTGGGCCACACTGGAAGAAAAATTGTCTGGGGCCACACATAAAATACACCAACACTAACAGTAGCTGATGAGCTATAAAAAAAAGAAGGTCACAAAAGAATCACATAATGTTTTAAGAAAGTTCATGAATTTGTGTCGGGCCACATTCAAAGGCTGTCCTGGGCTGCATGTGAGCCTGTGGGTTGGACAAGCTTGCGAGTATTTGGTTAGCAATAGGACTGCTGAGAATGTTCTTAGATATGTCTCTTGGTGCATGTGTATATGCATTAGGGTATATACCTGAGACTGAATTGTTAATTGTCTTAGGATGTTCATGTATTTAGTATTTGTAAATATTGCCAGTTTTCCAAGGTGGTTATGGTAATTTACACTCCCACTGCCTTTGTATGAGAAGTTCATTTGCTCTGTTTCCTTTGCATTTAAAATTGTCAGTCTTTTTCATTTTAGCTGTTGGGTTGAGTGTGTACTTCACAATGGTTTTAATTAAGTTTCTCTTGATGATTAATGTGGTTGAGCACCTTATCATATATTTATTGGTCCTTTGGATTTCCTCATTTGTAAAGAAACTGTTCAAAGTCTTTTGCCTATTTGTGTCAGATAATTAGTCTGTCTTTTTTTTATTGACTTACTAGGAGTTCCTTATATATTCTGGAGACAGGTCCTTTGCTGGATATACATATTGCAAATACATTTTTCAACTCTGTGACTTACCTTTTTCACTCTTGGTGGTATCTTTTGATGAACAGTAGTTTTTAAATTTTAATTTGGTCTACTGTGAGTCTTTTTTTTTTTTTGTGATTAGTACTCTAAAAACACACCTTTGCTTCTTTCATATAATCTTTTTAAATGGCATTTGTATAGTGGGATTTTTTACCTATGTAGTATTAAGGCTTTTTAAAAAATTAGATCTGCTTTAATGGTAGATTAGAATAGAAGTAGGACTTGGCAAATGAAGCCGACAAGTTTTTTATTAATTGAAGTATAATGACATACAACATTATATTAGGTTCAGGTGTACAACATGATTCATTATTTGTATATATTGCATAATGATGACTACAATAAGTCTAGTTAACATCTATCACCATACTTGGTTACAGAATTTTTTTCTTATGATAAGAACTTTTAATATTTACTCTCTTAGCAACTTTCAAATATGTAACATAGTATTGACTGTTCTCACCGTGCTGTGTATTACATCCTCATAACTTAGTTATTTGATAACTGGAAATTTATACCTTTTGACTCATTTCACCCATTTTATCCCCACCCCCACCCCACCTCTGGTTACCACTCAAGTTTTGTGGGGTTTTTTAGGAAAAAAATTAAAGATGAATGGACAGAAACATTTTTGTGTTGTGAGAATATATTCTGCTAATTAAATGTACTTAATGCTCTTTTAATTTCTACAAACTTTCAACAACTTAGAAAAAATATTTTTCTACATGCAACTATAAGGGTGGGGGGTGGTAGAAGAGGGAAAAGGAGGTCAAACCTATGGTGATAGAAGGAGAACTGACTCGGGATGTGAATACACAATGCAATATGCACATGTGTATTGTAGAAATGTACACTTGAAACCTATATAATTTTACTAACCAATGCCGCCCCAATATATTTAATAACTGAACAAATATTCTTATAGTTTTCTGTAGAGCCATTCATCTTTAATAATAATGGAAAGTATCAATACCAGAAAAAAGAATACCATTATTGTTCCAAATGTGGCTGATTGTATTTGTGTTTAATCATTTTATTTTCTTTTATCATTTTTAGAATTGTTTGAAAATGAGCATGTACGTATTGGGCAAAAAGGTAAACTTTGATTATATTTATTATAACTTATAAAAATGAGACAGTCTTAAGAGAATGTCTGTATCATATAACCCCAACTGAAATTTTATTTCTAAAAAGCTAAAAACATAAAAAGGAGTAATATTTAACGACATAGATAAATAATGGGAATCTTTATAAAGAAGGGAAATGCATCATTTTGGTTTCACCAATAAGTATCAGATAAAGTACACAGATGTCAGATGGTTCACTAAAAAGGAAATAATAAATGCAGGTACACATTCCTCAAGGATGTTAGCATAATCCAATCAGCAGAAGAATTTCATTTTAAAATCAAAGAAGCAGGTTCTTTCTTTGACGCACCCACACACTTCTCATTAGTGTTAATGAGAATATGCTCCTTCATCAGGAGAAAATGTAACCGTCACACTTCCTGATGATTGTTCGTAATGGTGAGCATTAATAACAGAAGCGGCTCCCAGTGTTCTGGGCAATCATTTCCTTTCCCATATTTGGAAAATTTTCTTACTGTTTTTGTAAACCCTGTTTTATCTTTGAAATATAAAGTACAAATAAGTCTTTGTGTCAGAGGAAGCTTCGATGGCAATTATATTGTCATTATTTTAAGCTTCCTAGTTTAATTTTGCAAAATCATATTTACGTAAAAGATTTTAATGTGTGTCATTTGACGTTTTCATTAAACAAAATTGCAAATTTAAAATTTAAAATGTTTCATCTTTTTAATTTTATATCATCTCTGTTTCATTTGGTTTTATCATTTTCATTTGTATAAGATTTTTTTTCCTTCTAAGAAGAAAATATAAGAAACAGTACTATTAGACAAATATCAGCAATTGTGTAGTAGTATGTCTTAGCTGGTATTTTCATTAAGAAAACAAAAATAAAAATGAAACAAAAGTATAATATATTGATTTTGTGAATTTGGCTGCTTACAAATAAATTTTGGTCTTCTTAAAAGGTTACCAGATCTTTTTTCTGTTGATATTGGCAGATAGCTAAGAAGTCTTCTCATACAATGGATAGCTTACATTCTTTGTAATTCTTAGTTATAATACTTCAAATACTATTTGACTTCCAAATACTAGAACATTCATGACAGTAAAATATGCATCAGAAATTTAGGGTTTCTGTAGATACGACTTTATTTGATCATGGAGTCCAAAAACTATTATATGTCATGCCCACAATTTGGCCAAGGTTATGACAGCTTACCAAGTTGTTTGTACAGTGCTGCCAATGTAAGCACACAGTGGCAAGTTTGTGAACTTAATTGTCAAATTTTGGGCATGATACAGCTCTGATAGCCGTTCCAGAAAAAGAGTTCCAAAATTGCTTTGAAGAGTGGACTAGGTGCTGACATTGGTGCATAGCTTCCCAAGGCAAGTACTTCAAAGGTGACTGTTAGTGATATTAAATGAGGTATGTAGCACTTTTTTTAGGATGAGTTCATAAAATTAATTGTCCGACCTCATATGCATCACTAGTTTCAAAGCCATAGAGCTCTCAATTACAATAAAGTGATTTCAAGGTACCTATATTAAAAAACTTTACTAGGCAGGGTAGGAGGTGGGATGAGCTTAAGGTATAAAACTTATAGGGTTGTAATTAGGATAAAATTCAGAGAGTAAATAAAAGGTTGTCAAGACAAGATATAATTATTTTAGATATAAAGATGAAATGTTAACTTTCCAAAAGGTTTTTAAGTAAAGATTTCAGTATTCTTTCTTAAATTATGAATTTCTAATGAGATTTTAATACAATTTTGCCAGTTCTAGCAGAACAAGATAGCGCTGCTGCTCAACAGTATATCAGACAAGGAAGTCCCACAGCTCTGAGAGCTGAATTATGGGCTCTCATTTTGAATATTTCCAGTCAACCTGAGGTAAGAAGAAAAAAAGGTTGGGCCAAATTTGAACTATTGAGATTTATTTTTCAAAGACCAGTTATTCAAAATACAAATACTTTTGTTTATTCTAATATATATCCCTTTTTTTTGTTTTCAGAATTACTGTAGTTTTGAGTTCTAAGACAAGATTAACATAATTTAATCACTCTGTCCTTAACATGGAAGTTTTTGTTAATAATTAGTTAGTGTGTACTTGCACATACATCAGAACAATATGTAAATTTTTAAAATAAGAAATGGAGTCTGCCAAGTTAGGTCAGTGAAGATGTGTGGTCGAATTGGGAAGTTAGAACATGGAAAAATAAAGACAGCAACTCAGTGTAAGTAAATGAGTACTCTGTCCCTACAGTTAACTTTTGAAATGTGTTCTATTTTTATAATTCTAAAAATTAGCAGATTATGTGGATATATTATTTTTTAAAGTATAAGAACGTTTTATTTTAGGAAATATAATGAATATGAAGAGAAATCAACAGACAGGTAATAGATTCAATACAAACAAATTTATGTAAGACTGATATTTTTTAAATTGTTTTTAGCAGGGATTTTTTTTTAAGCTCATTAATTATATGTCATCCATTTAAATATTTTAACAAATAGAAAACTAATACCTTCCTAGCCTAGTGCTTAAAAACATGGGTTTTAGAATATTTTTAATCATACAGATTCGTTTCAACTCCTAGCTCTCCCAACTTACTTGAAATACATCATTGAGTGAGCTACTTAAATTTCTTCAAATTTAAGTGAATTTCTTCTAATTTAAGTAAATTTCTCTGAATTTTATATAAGTATACCTATACTTAAATATAGGTAATAATATTTTATCACAGAGTGCTTGTGAGAATTAAATGAAATAATGTATGTGAGTCTTTTAAGACAGTGCCTGACATAAATGGTCACCATTAATGGTAGTAATAATCATTACATATTACACATAATTATGTTTTATATTATTTGTAATTTATAATAATGCAGTTTTAAAGAAGTCAGACATCATTATCTATGATAAAAACTACACTTCTAACCTTTGCAAATTGCGTGTGTGTGTGTGTGTGTGTGTGTGTGTGTGTATGGCGTGTGTGTGTGTGTGAACAGAAGTAAAAAATTATTTGCTTCTTTTTTGAAAGAATAAAGCTTGCAATTATTTCAGAGCAGTTTTAGACCAAATGATATTGCTGATCTATTGTGGTGATACTTCAGAAGCAACAGTTTACAAGATAGATTTGAGTATGTGTTGAGCATTTTTGGTGAGTGTATCATCTCTTGTACAATTATTTGTAATTTTGTCCTGATCTGCATAGATGACCTACCAGCTTCACTGATCAGGAACTAGATCAACAAATCCTGTATCTTTGCACAGAAACTAACTACTCTGCCATTTCAAAACCAAATTTAGAATTTTTCCAGAAATACCTTCTTAGAATAAAAATAGTAATCTCAGAAAATAATTGTTTATTAGAATGTTCAAGGACTTTTTTTATACTTGAAGTTCAGAGCTAATAGTCATCTTAATTTTCTAAATGCAAAAGGAAAAGTCTGTAAATAAAAATTCATATTTTCAGAAAAGCAATCTTGATTTTGTTGAATAAAACAAACACTTTCTGTCACTTACACTTACTTTTAGCTGTAAAAGTATGACCTCAGTGAACTATGTAGCAGTTCCAAAATAATTGTTGAGGGTGGTAAATTAGAGAGAGAGAGAGAGAGAGAAAACCGAGAAGAGAAGGAGAGAATACTTACCTCTTATCAAGAATATGTAATCAGAACTTTTTGTGCAGTTGCTTTTCAATCACTTAAAATAAGCTGCACATACAAATGCAGTAATAGTTGAGGAGTTAGAGAGTTAAATGGACTATTTTATACCAATAAAGCTATTTTTAAAAATCTCATCTTAATAGGAAGACTTTGAATATAATGCTTTGAATTCCTAGTAATTAGTTAATTTTGTACTTTCACAAAAACATCTGATTTTTTTTCTTCTTAAGAAAATATGCAATAAGTTTTAAAAGATTGCTTTTATATATTTTTCTCCTACATATTTTTAGGTGTGTGTCAAAATATCCATATTTAGTAAACTTTATTCATATTTTAAAATTTTGTGCTTACTTTTAGCTTGCTAATTAAAAGAAGACAGAAATTTTTTCTATACCTTTTCCTAGGTACTTGCTTACTGATAAAATAGCCAAGAGTAGTATTAACATTTAAGATTTTTCTTTAGTGATTTCTAAATAAGATTCTCCACTTTGCCTAGATCCACAGCAATGCCTGACCTTGATTTTCCTGGTCAGCCCATCTAGTCTTCACAGTGCCTGTCCTTGACCTTCACTCTCCTCATCCACTTCTTTTTAGACTCTTAGCAAAAGATCTCACCTCCTTCAACCCAGAGAAAACAGAAATCATCATAAGAAACTCACTCAAATTCCTTCTGCCAAACCTGTAAGCTTAATTATATCAGCATTACTTTTACAGCTAAACACTCTGAAAGAAAAGTCTATGCTGGATGCTGTTATTTCTTTAATCTCATTAATTGCTCATTCTAACATAGTCTGGCAAACACACCACTACGTGACTATAATATAACTGCCCTAGCCAAGGCCACTATGCAACAGATGTTCTTCCTTGTCCCAGACAACCCTGTCCTACAACACTTATTTGATGGAATTTCTTCAGAAAGAATCATACAGATGGGTGTGTACTAATGAAGCCAGACAGTGTTTGGCATAGGCAGAAAGCAGGGCTAAGTGCCTGAGAAATGAGTGGAGGGATTTGGAGGCTGGCGGGGGTCAGCTAAAGGTGCATAGGTTCTGGGGCCACGTTTCCTGGGATCGCATCTTACTGCCTTTGTAGCCTGGGACAACACCTTACTATGTTCTCTAGGCCTCAGTTTCTCAAATGTAAATGGGTATAATAATCACAGCTATTTTATTTTGTTGGTATGGGATTAAATGAATTAACTCAGATGTAGTGGATAAAACAGTTCCCGGCACCTAGTAATTACTTAGTGCTGTATTTGATATTGAAGTTAAATTATAGTTAATCAGTTTAGCAAACATTAATTGAATACCCACCAGGTGCCAGATATTATTCTAAGTGATGAGATTAAGCGTTTTCATTAAGCATCTAGAATTGGCAAGGCATGGACAATGTAGTAGTGGATATTGATTATTATTTATTAAATGATTATTACTTATAAGATTATTAATTATTGTTATTTGTTTAAGTTTGAGGCTGATTCACACTCTATAAAATGTGACTGACTTTTAGGGGGGTTTTGTTTGTTTTACTTTTAACTCTAGGATATATTGTATTATGAACAACTCAAGACCAATGTGATACAACATGACCTTTTGGTGGACAGTCTAATTTATAAAGTAAGTAAAAATGTAAATAGTTTTTCCATTTCATTAATATCATTAAACAGTTAGTGAGAGTCTTTAACATGCAGGGCCTGCACTATCTATGATGATACATATTAACTTTGAAAAATAAGTTTAAGTGATTATTATATTTGTGAAAAATAAGTTTAAGTGATCAATATATTTGTGAAGTTAAGGTTGACTTTCAAAATTTGCAGTGTCCACCTAATGTTATATTCTTTCCCTTTGAGCCTGTCCCCATCACCCTTTTTTGGTCCTCCCATTTTTGATGAAGAGAATAAGCACTTCTTGTCCTTGCAACTAAGTTTACCACACAAAATAAAAAAGCAACTGAAAGGAAAATCAGACTGTAATATTTTTGTCTTATTCATCACATGATTCTTTAGAACCTACTGGTTTATTCTCTTGTATTGAAGTCATTTTTTATTTTTGATTTCTTTTAGTTTCTAGACATATGGTTAAACACATCAAGTTTTATGACCAGGGTACTCTGAGTTTCTGTCTCCAGGCATCTGATATCAAGTTGAGATGTAGATGCTGTAAGCATGATATAGGATATGACTGATTCTGGATTAATAATTAGTCTATTTAAAACACTTGGATTTTAAATTTAGAACTTGTAAGACAGAGGAGAAGGGCATATTATTTCAGGTCTCAGAAATGGGAGAAAGAAGATTACACATTGAGGACCTGAAGATATGTCTGAGTAGATCATGACCAAGGTTAAGAATAACAAGTACCGTATTTAATGACTGCTTACTATGCTCCTTAATATGTCCCACACTCTTTACGTAGGTTGTCATTTGATCCTGACAGCTACCCTAAGAATAGCAGATACCAGTATTTAGGCTATAAATGATGAATGTTTTCCTGGGGAAAATAAAAGACTTGCATTCTACAAAAATCATGCATTAAAAGTAATAGATCTTATGGGAAAAGTAGGGTGGGGGTAGCTTTTGCAATTTGTAACCAGAGTACTAACAAAGACAATAGTTGGTAGCTTGGGAGATGAAGTGGACAGTTTAGGCAGGCTGCTCCTGCAGGAACTATTAAAAGGTATAAAAATAATGAAGTAGAAATGCTAAACTAATGCAGATAGAAGTGGGCCACAGGAGCTGCTGTTAAGGTGAGCATGAGAGGCAGCTAAGAGATGAGCAAGGCTGGAGGTGTGCCTCTCTGGAGAGGGAGCCCCCAGTGCACTCACTCATTTTTAACTTTCTCAAAATGCCATTATAAAGGATCATGCTTATGCTGCCACAGAGCTGAAGGCAAAAGCCTTTCCTGATTATAATTCTGCTCCTGATGGTTTGGCTCCCCATTTTTAAAGAGAAATTGCATACGAATCAACACAATTTCTGTGTTATCTTGACATCATTCTGTTACTCACCAGCCACCATATTGACACATGTTATAACAAACACAGGTACTATTATTTTTACCATTTTGCAGTAAGGGAACTGAGGCAAAGAAAGATTAAAGAAATTTGTTTAAATTCACATGTTAAGTAGAAAAGCCAAGATTTCAACCAAGGCAATCTGACTCTGCAAGGGTACCTTTCACCACTATACTGAGAGCAAAGATGACAGTTAACAGGGTACAGTCTTGATGAAAAGTCTTGACTATCACACAAGTTTTATGTAGGTTTGGATGACAGGTACTACTATTAACTTTGAGGTCAAATGATTGTGCTAGGGGGAATTTTGTAACAATAGCATGAGGATCTTTTGGGCTTTAAGACCTTCAACCTCTTTTCTATTCAAATAAGACTCTCAAGAGAAGACTTTCAGAAAAACCAGGGAGTGCTAGTAAGAGAGTTCTCTTTGCTGCCAACATGAGTGTCAGTTTGAACAGTAAAGAAAGTCTGCTGTGCGAAAGAGGTGAAGAGTTTGTGTCTGAAGAATGAGTATAAGTTTTGGTAGAATCAGTCCCTACTGTCCACAACTTTGGTATTTTTAGGAAGGTATCTGTCTCTGATTGTTCCCCGCTTCTGTTCCCTTAGCTCTGCTGATCTTGTTGGAGCAACTCCAAACGTTATTCAAGTCAGCCCTTGAGGGAATGAGCATTTTAAAAAATGATTTGAAGTTTCATTAGAGCTCCCTTTGGCAAAGACTCATTTTTAATTTAACTGAAAGTAAAGTAAAATTATTTTAGTGGTTAAAGGAATGAATGGAACAAGACAATTCTAAATACAGAACATCAAACCCTCCCTGAGCTAAATTATTAAATGGTTCTTTCTGGCTGTATTTTCCACAAACTTTCGTTTTCTCCCCACCATGTACAGTTTTCTACCACTTATTATGATCTGACAGTTTATATCATTTTGTTAGGTAGGGATAAGCTTTGGAGGTCACAAACCATTGTCATATGTAAAATATTTTGGCCCCCCAAGAACCAGTTCTCACCCTCTTAGGGGCAATATCATCCCTGTTCAAAATGAATGATCTCTACCTCTGCCCATCTTGTCCTCTGACATGGAAGACTGGCCCTTTTTTTCTCTAATTTGAGTCTTTAAATTTGATCAGACTTAGCATGCATTCAGCTACCACCAGAGTCACCCAGGATTCATTCACCCTCCCCTTATTGCTGCTTTGCTCAACAGCCTGACTGAATTTTGTAGATTGAGTGGTATTATCAGGGATTTTTGCAAGATTTCTTTGCAATTGTTCCCATATTTCTACTTTGTATATTTTATTGCTGGTGAGATTGTAGACTTCTTAAAGATAAGCATTGTCTTGTTCATTTGTTTGGTAATAAGTGATACCTTGCAAATGAATAGTTACAGAGGCATGGAAGATTTTTTGTGTTTTGAGGGAATAATAGCAAGAATGTGGACCTGGATAGCAGAGGATGAGATTGGGACAGTAATTTGGGACCAGATTGTTGTGGTTGCTTCTGGGTGTTATGATTACATCTGTTTTTCCAACTTTTAGGACACCTAAGTATTAGATTAAAAGGAGATAAAATTGAAATAAATAGCAAGGAATTAGTAATGGGACCTACAAAAGTGTCAGGAATTTGATGCCAGATAATGTGTCATATATGTTAATTACTTAAGTAAATTTATAGCAGTGGTAAAATCTAAATGAGAAGTTCATAATCACGTGTAAAGTAATAAAATAATCACAGTATTCTCTCTAGGTATTACATTATCTTTGTAGATATTATTCTTTCTAGATATTAGAAATAAATATTGCATATTTAGGCCCTTTTCTGTATTCTCTACTTTTAATTTTAGGATGTGAAGTTGACAGCAAGTAATGATGATTATTATTTTGTATTTGAAGATTATTTATATCAGGTAAGTTGAAATTTTGAAATATATAGTGTTCTTTTTTAAGTTCTCTAATTCACAATCCTTAGGAGATATCTCTGTTCTTAACTGAATCCTCCTGAGCAATTCACCAGCCCTCCCGGGGCCTTTATATCGTCATCATTAAAATGAGGGTTTGGGCTAGATGGTCTTACAGACTCCTTTATGTATATAACAGGGCTTTATAAAAGTGCTATTTATGTGATTTGACACAAGGCAGAGTAGTTGGATTTTTCCATAAAATATTGATTACAGATTCTGTTTGGTTTTTAAACCCAGATTTTAAATTTCTATCAAGAGCTACTAGTTGTTGTGTTAGAGCTGTTGAGATTTTCATTTCTTACACAAGAAAACTGTTGGTCTTCTCCCTAAAACAGAATAGTTTATTGGCATAATGTGTGGGTCTTTTATTATATTTCTTTACTGTAACTAAGTGTAAATTGGCCTTCTTACTCATCTCTCCTGCTTAATACTGGCCACCTTTAGTCCATTTTACACACTGAAGTCAGAGTGGTCTTCTTTTTTTGTTTGTGTGTGATTTTAACCAGTTACATTTTGGAATGGTTTGTTATATAGTAATAAGTAACTGAAATAGGCTCCCCTGGCCAAAGATGGAACAATTTGAGCATCAAAAAGTGTAATGACTTTTTCTATACACATCAAATACATTAAAATCCATTGTTCATTAGTGATTTTTTTTAAATCTCATTTGTCACTTTTGGAATTTGCTAGAGCACCAACTTACCATAAAAATTGGTAAATAATGGAACGCATCAAGTAGATGTCCTGTATATTTTGTTTGTCCTATACAAATAGTTTTCTAGGATAGGCAAATAGGTGCTGGAAGAAAATTGTTCTTTTTCTTTCCACCCTCCTCAGCTTTCTTGAGATATAATTTATGTATAATGTTGTAGAAGTTTAAAGTGAACAGTGTGTTGATTAGACAGATACATTTATGTATTACAAAGTGTTCACCACAAGTAACATTAGCTAACACCTCCAATCTGTCACATAATTACCATTTCTTTTTTGTGGTGAGATTTAAGATGTACTGTCTTAGCAATATTTAAGTATATAATACAGTTGTTAGCTGTAATCATCATGCTATACATCATATCTCCAGAATGTGTTAATCTTATTATTTATAATCTTATAAATTATAATCTTAGAACTTTGTACCCTTTGCCTGCACCCTGCAGCCCCTAGTAACCACCACTCTACTTTCTGTTCCTTTGATTTTGGCTTTTTAAAATTGACATATAAGTGAGATCATACAGTCTTTGTCTTTCTCTGACTTACTTCACTTAACCTAATGCCTTCAAGTTTCATTCAAGTTGTTGCAAATGGCAGAATTTCTCTTTTTCTTATAAGTGAACAATATTCCATTGTATTTATACACCACATCTTCCCTATGCATTCACACATTGATGGACACTTAGGTTGTGTTCATATGTTGGCTATTAAACAATGCTCCAATGAACATGAAAGTGCAGATATCTCTACAAGTTCCTGATTTTAATTCCTTTGGCTACATACTCAGGAATGGGATTGCTGGATCATATGGTAGTTCAGTATTTAATTCCTTGTGTAACCTTTGTTGTTTGCCATAGTGGCTGTATTAATTTGCAATGTCATCAGCAGTGCACTGGTATTTCTTTTCTCTACACCCTCACCAACACATATCTTTTGTCTCTTGGCTGATAGCCATTTTAACAAGTGTGAGGTGATAACACATGGTGGTATTGATTTGCATTTCCCTGATGAGTAGTGATGTTGAGTATCTTTTTGTGTACCTGTTGGATATTTGCATATCTTTGGAAAACTGTCTGTCTAAATTCCTCTGCTCGTTTTTAAATTAAGTTGTTTGTTCCTTGCTATTGAGTTGTATGAGTTCTTTGTATATTTTGGGTATTAACCCCTTATCAGATAGATGCTTTGCAAATATTTTCTTCTATTCTGTCGACTGCCTTGTCATTTTTTGACTGTTTATCTTGTTGCAGAAGTGTTTTAGTTTGATGTAGTCCCACTTATTTATTATTGCTTTTGCTTCTTGCACTTTTGGCGTCACATCTAGGAAATCACTGCCAACGTCAATGTTAAGGAGCTTTTTCCTTATGTTTTCTGCTGGGAGTTTTGTGGTTTGGGGTCTTTAATCTATCTCAAGTTTATTTTTGTTAGTGGCATAAGGTGGGGGTCAAATCTCATTCTTCTGCATGTGGTTATCAAATTTTCCCAACACCATTTATTGAAGATACTCTTCTTTCTTACCAGTGAGTATTCTTGGCTGTTTTGTCAAATATTAGCTCACAATATATGTGGGTGTTTATTTCTGGTCTCTTGATTCTGTTCCATTGAACTGTGTGCCTATGTTTATGCCAGTGCCATACTGTTTTGATTACATTAGCTTTGTAGTATAGTTTGAAATTAGGAAGTGTGGCACCTCCTGCTTGGTTCTTCTTTCTCAAGATTGCTTGGCTGCTTGGAGTATTTTGTGGCACTGTAAAAATTTTAGGATTAGTTTTTCTATTTCTGTGAAAAATGCCATTGGAATTTTGGTAGGGATTGCAGTCAATCTATAGATAGCTTTGAGTAGTATGGACATTTTAATGTTAATTCTTCCAATCCATGGACATGAGATATCTTTTCATTTTTTTGTATCTTCTTCAGTTTCTTTCATCAGAGTCACATAGTTTTTAGTGTACAGTTTTTCACCTTCTTGCTTAAATTTATTCCTTAGTATTTTATTGCTTTTGATGCTATCGTTAGTGAGATTGTTTTCTTTATTTCTTTACCAGATATTTTGTTGTTAGTATACAGAAATACAACTGTTTTCTGAATGTTGATTTTGTATCCTGCAACTTTACTGAATTCTTTGATTAATTCTAGCAGGTTTTTGGTAGAATCTTTAGGATTTTCTATATATAAGATTATATGATTTGCAAATAGTATTTGCAAAATATTTCTTTCTTTCCTACTTGTATGTCTTTAATTTCTTTTTCTTGCATGATTGCTCAGAGTGATCTTTTTAAAATACCAAGACAATTGATGTCACTTATGTGATTAAAAAACCCAAAAGACCAAAATCCTTCATAGGACCTACCTGACACTTCATGACTGGCCCACGATTCCAGCCTCATTGTTCACCTCCACCCTGACACTCTGGCACAGTGTATTCCAATCATCCTCATCTCTGGCTCCTCAAGTTTACTGTACTCCTTTCTACCTCAGAACCCTCAGACCTACAATTCCTTAATGAATGAAGTTTATTTTAGGTAATGAAAAATAAACCAGAAGGTTGTTTTTAAGTAATAAAAAAATATATAATTGTATACATTGATGTAAAGTGTTACCCTATTAAATTCCTATTTTTCCTTTAGCTTTCAGCTGAAATATCACTTACTTGCATACACTTTTCTGATCTACTCTCTACTTCCCAACACAGACACACACAACAAGGTCATGGCCATCTAAGAAGTTTATTTAAAGTATTATGTAACGCTTTTCATGCTTTGTATTTATAGTAATTATTACAGCTTATTTGCTTATTTTATACTTGTTTCTTCCACATAAATTCCATAACTGTTTTGGTCCTCCATGCTCATTCTAGTGCATTGCATACTATAGATCCCAAATAAAAGTTTGTCATAACATCATAAACCTTTTTTAATTGATAAGGTTGTTGTTTTGTTTTGTTTTGTTTTTTCACTGTTGATGAGGAAACTTTCTTCTTTCATGTGAAAGATGACTATTAGTAATCATTGGCTGAATAAGGCTTTGCTGTTACTGTCCAGGGCTCTAGACTTCCTTCAGTTAGAGTTTAGTTCCAGAGGTGATGGGTCCTTTATAAGAACTGAGTCCTAATAGAAACAGATCAGTTTGTACAATATTAAAGAAATAAAACAAAATCAAATAAACTACGTATCTACTAGTTGGCAAAAATGTAACTGGTTAAATTTTTGGTCCTTCCTATACTAACTATTTTGATCTTGAACACAAAACTGTTACAATACTAAGCATATGAATACATAAATTATAACATCAACCAATGGCCCACAATGGCATGATTTATAGTGTGCTGACTCTTGTACTTTAGTGTGTGAGTAAAGAAAGTGTAAAATTGACAGTTTCATCCCATGTGGTGATTGGAAAGAGGAGGATGTCAATTTTAAGTTATTATACACCTACAAAGGCTTTTTGGTGGTGCTACAAAGGGCTTGTCAGGTAACAAATCTGCACGTTAACAGGGTCAGTAGGGTATCATTTTAAATGAGAGCAGTAACGTTTTCTCCAAATAGTGCCAGAATTAACCCTTTAAGGATATTTATTTTAACCTGTCCCCCATTAACTTGGAAAACTTAAAAGTAATTGAGTCTGACAAGTGGAATCATTTACAAACAGTAAGTGCATTTTCTGAGGAAAAGCAGAATCATCATCAGTAAATATTTATTGATCTTTATATTACATATAAATGAGACTACATTTGATGGGTTTACATTCTAGCTAATGAAATGAGACATGGACATTAAAAATGTTTTGACTTTAAAGTGTTTATGTAAAGCATTGGAAATTAAATTAATATCACAGATAGTAAGCACTATAAAAGTGTACTTTAATCTTTATTTTCCATTTTTATCAATAATTTACTCTAAATTGTATTAATTTTAGATTTCATATAATGTTTTCAGTCATAGATCAAGGCCTTTGGTGCTTTCATTACTTTGGAAATGACACTAAATATGCTTTAATACGGGTCTTTATCCCATAACATAAATGAAAGGATAATTATAATACCTAAGTTCTGTCTTTGGGAATTATGCAAAACTAAATTTTCCTAATGTGGATAGTTACTAAGAAAACACTTTCTGTGATCACATCGTTTAATGATTTATATGAATTATTAGTTTATTTTAAATAATAAAAGATATGTAATTGTATACATTGAAAACAATATTTTATTATCATAAAATATATAATTGTATACATTTGAAAACAATATTTTATTATCACAAATTGAGTTCTGTTTTTTTGGGGGGGATGCATTCATATATGTACACACGTGAGTGCACGTGTGTATATGTGTGTGTGTGAGTGTGAGTCAGAAGAAGACTTTTTTATCATTAATTACAGGCTTTCCTTTGGCAGAGCTGCCTAGCAGTACAACTGCTCTGTGGAAGAATTGTTGGTGATAATGGAGTAAATTTAGTGTTTCTGGCCATGCTCTGGGTCCAACCCATTTATTGGGTTTTGTGTCTAGACAACAAAATTAGATGGCATGTGGCATTGCTGCCATATAAAGTTGAGAAAAACTCCAGCAATTCCTCTTTAAGGAAAATCTGGGCCTGTGTTGCAAGGATGCATAGCTCCTGAATTAACTCGTGGTCGTTACCTAAATTTTATAGACAACAACACTGACTACTAGAGAAATAATGTTTTGAGTAATAAGTCAACTTTTTATCATTGCAAAGTTGAGTTAGTTTTTATTTTACAGGAATTTCTTAAAAGTACTCAGTGGTGTTGAAAGTCTCAAATTATGTCAGTTTTCAAATGTATTCAAACAGGAGGCCCACCTTGCTCCGTGGAAGTAAATTGGGTAGTGTGAATATTATTTTGGGGTTCCAATACTTAATGGCATCATGACAACCTACACGTTAACTTACTGTTTAAAGTATATAAAATATTTGTAGGGAAGAATTCCTGTATAGTAATGGGAAGACATGGAGATTTACTCTTTCTGTTGTGTGACAAATCCTCTATCATAGGCTTGCCTTAGGTAGCATGTGCTTAGTAGCAGTACTGACATATTAGAGTATGCCATGATTAGATATTTTCATGCCATTGAATAGAGTTTAAGAAAGGTGCAATCAGATATTATTTATTCATGTATTCAGTCAGATTAGTAAGCGTTTTCTGATACAGGCGCTGTACGAGAAATGTCTAGTTCTTAAAGGCAAGGAGGTAGGAAAATGAGGAAAACAAAAATAAACATGAACTGCATGCGTGCTGCGATTGGTGAGGAGTATTGAGCTTAGCATGAAAGTTCTCGCAGTTCAGGTTAGCATTCATGAGTCCTGATTGAGAGCAAGGTCTTTGTGAATAAAAAAGAGAACAAAATTGAAAGACATGTCAATAACATGATCAGTCATTACAATCACTTCCTTTTTAATACATGTTCAATTCCCTTGCCCCTCTCCCACTTTCTAGTAGTAAATACTTAACAAAACCTGAACCCCAGTTAGTACAGTTGCCCACCAATTCTGTGGCTGCAGCGTGCATTTGAATAGCTGCAGTGACTGGAAAAAGACATGCAACCATGCCATGATAAACTAGTTTTACTTTAGATCCATGACTGCTGACCTCAAGAGTTCTTAGCCTGCCCAGCAATTCTACGTCATTTTCCTAGTGCAAGATGGTTTTTCACACCTCCTCTCCCTTCAAACCTCCACCTCTTCTCTCTCAGCTGATAATTTTGAGTCCTATTTCTGGAAAAAAACAAAAAAACAGGAAAGCTCTGAGAAGAGAACACCCATATACTCCTACCAGTACACGTACTGCCCTACCTGCAGCTGCACCCATATCCTCAGCTTCCCCTCCTGTTACTGTGGATAAGCTCTCCTTGCTTTTATGTATGAGGCCATCCCTGTATTTGGACTCGAGATCTCATTTCTCCTTGGTACCCAAAGGCAGTGCAGGTGTAGTGTTTCCATTGTCAGTTTTCCCGTCTCTTGGATCACTCCTCTCATATACAAATATGCTGTTACTCCTCTCATCTGAAAAACAAAGCAAAATAAAATGAAACAAAATCTTTCTTTTTTTAAAATTCATTTTTATTGTTAGACTTATTGGGGTGACATCTGTTAGCAAGGATTGCATAGGTCTCGGGCATACAATTCTGCAGTGCGTTGTCAACTTGCTGTATAATAAGTTCACCACCTAACAGAATCTTTCTTGATCTCACATTCCTTTCAGCCACTGCCCCATTCCTCTGTTCCCTCTTCAGCAAAACTTCAAAACCCCTGTGGGTATTGTTTCCAATTCCTCTCCTCCCATTCTCTCTTGACCCCAGACTTTTTTTGCCCAACTGCACTGCTGAAGGCCACAAGTGACTTTATGGTTCCAAATCCAATGGTCAGTTTCCACTTCTCATCTTATTATATCTTATCTGTTTGGTCATTGAATTGCTCACACTCTCTGCTTGACTCTGTCTTCACTTGGCCTCCAGGACATCTCCGCTGTCTGGTTTCCTTCCGTCTTACTATGGCATTCTCATTCGCCTTTGCAGGTTTCTCCTTGTCTCCCTAACCTGGGTTAAGTGCTTGGACCTCTTTGTTTTTTAATTTTCTTTAATGCCTTTAATGATCTCATCTATTCTCATGGCTTTAAATATCATTTATACCCTGACAACTCACACTTTTATATCTCTTTCTGGACCTTTCCCTTCAACTCCAGGCTTACCTATCTGCTCCCAGGGAGCTCTTTTCTGCACAAAATCTTATTACACATACAAAATCGGAATCTCAGAAGTTAAAACAACCACTTACGTTAGAATAAAAATTGGCAGTTCTTCGCTTGTGTCCCAGGGTTGCACACCAGTATGTGATGTCTAACATACTACCTCTGGCATTATCACCTTACAGTCACCAATATTCTCTCTGACGCGTCTCAGATATCTTGTCTTCTCTACTCAGCAGGGACTCTAGGGGGATATATTTAAGCACAGAGTTTCTCCTAACATTACTACATTCCCAAGCAGCCTGTTAAGGCAAAGTTAAAACAAACATTTCTTTAGGATTTTTTTTTCTCTCTAAGCAATAGTAGAAAAAATATTTGTGAGTAATTTTCCTTTTGTGTTATTTTACTTGAATTGTATTAGTTTATTCGTAGTGGGGTTAGTTTATTATTGTGTTAGTTGTATTACTTTATTAGTTGTATTATTTTATTATTGCTGCCATAACAATCTGCCACAAATTGAGTGGTCTGAAACCAAGTAAGTATATTCTCTCGTAGTTCTGAAGGCCAGAAGCCTAGAATGAGTTCCACTGGGCTAAATCAAGGGGTTGTCAGGGCTGTGTTCCTTCTGCAGGCTCTGGAGGAGGATCCAGTCCCTTGCCGTTTCCGGCTTGTAAACTATATTTAGCTGTGTCCTTGGTGTGTGGCTCCATCCTCCATCTTCAAAGCCAGCAGATAGCATCTTTAAATCTCTCTGACTCTGACCCTGTTGCCTCTCTTTCATTTATAACGATCCTTGTGATTACAGTGGGCCTAGTAGGGTAATCCAGGATAATCTGCTCTATATATCATGAGTTGCCTCCCCCCCTGCCTGCTGCTGCCTCCCAGCAATGAGTCCAGTTCCGATTTCCTGCCCTTTCCAAATTGTAGTTCTCTACGGTCGCCTATACACATCTCATTTGTTATTTTTCCAAAGTGTTTTTCTTTTCCAGCTACAAAACACAACAAAAAAATCAACTGATAGGGCAGCTTGCATTTCGTGGCGTTGTTCAAGGTTTACATGATTAATAGTAAGAAATCTTTGGATGAACTTTGGCCATCGCGCTGTAACACCACAGGCGCATCAATAGAGGGCGCTCTTCCCATTGCCAGGCACAGTACTGAACTTGAAAGATTCTACTTCAATGCCTCCTGAGCAGGAAATAGCAATTCATTAAACAGTGCTTAATTGTTGTTTTTTTTAATGTTGTACCCAGGTTTTACTTTGTTTTTCCCGGGATACATCTGTGTTGGGTCACTTTGCGTACAACAGTGCTTCACCTCCGAAATCATACATAAGAGGTAAAATTTTAGCAACAAAAAGGAAGTATTCTTTAACTCTTACATTATTGTACCAGGATAGTTTATTACATAGCATATATTGATGCTGTCAAATTTTTTGTGGTAAGTTACTTAATAATTTTTCTCTCAAATGACTCTAACTATCCTTTCACTCACACTTAAATCAGTGCCCACCCAACTTTTCACAAATCACTGGAAAATGGTTCCCAGTAGAAGCATTTAAAGTTGCATTCTTTCTCTCTCCTGTTTGCTCTCTCTATTGCTGTTTTTGTCTTTTATTTTGTCTTTTATACCTGTTGACTTTTAATTTTGCTTCAGTGAGTTTATCCCCTGAAATTGCTTTTGCTACTTTTTTAACCTTTTACATATATCACTTCTCTCAAAATGCTCTCCAACACTTAAAACTTCCCTATAATTTATATGCTAATAGATCTCTAATTTCTATTTTAGTTCTTTCTTCTCCTCTTTATCACAAGCTGTCTACAAGTTATCGCTGTTTCAATATCCTGCCATCATCTGACAACTGAACTAATTTCACCTGGAGCCCTTTCCCAACTTCCCTTTTCACTAAGTGGTGCAGACCCAGCACTAAAAGCTTATTGTATTAAGTGCTGAACACCCAGCACTGAAAGCTATTGTATGTGGTCCCTCTGCTGTTCCCATAAAGAAACAATTTCTCCTGTGTCTGCTAAGTCTGACTGTATGCCTCAGTGCTTCACCCCCTGCCGTAGGACATGCCCACATCACCTTGTTCTGGGGTCAGGCTCCCCACAACTTTGGGGCTCTCTCTGTTAACTGCTTGTAAATTGAACATATGAAAACCTTTTGTTTACATGCTTGTTTCTTCAGCATCATCTACTAAAGAAACTGATGATACAACTTAATTGTCTAATCGAATCACCTCTAAACTTAGCCAAGATTTCAAGGCCAGCTATCCATCAGTTGCTTTTGTCTTAACCTAGCTAACTTTGCTTTCTTAATTATTGCACATTACCCCATATTCATTCTGGCCTCCATGTGTACCCCACATGTGGAAGGATTTTCACTCGTCCTCCCCCAAAATCAAAGGTCCATGAAGAACAGCCTGTATCTTGCCACATCCATCAATCCATCATCAATTTCCCACTCCTCTAAACCTCTAAAAAACTTAAAGCCTGCACCAGAGAATTTAGCAGACAGTTCCTATATGTTTCATGTTTTAGGCTGAATTATAAACCACATGGTCGAGGGACCACGTCTTTTATTTATTCTTTGCTTCTTGGCATCTAGCCCAGTATTGAGTACCCACCGGGTACTCCCTATAATTCATCTATCTATCTATTTATCTCTGTTATCTACCATCTTTCTACCTATTATCTATCTATCATCTATCTATCTATTATCTACCATCTATTGTCTATCATTTATCTATTGTCTATCATCTATCTGTCTATCATCTCTTTTTCATTATTCCACTCTTCTCCTGGCACACAAAATCAGTCCTGTTGTCTCCACCTTAACCTAAACTGGCCATGGTTCTTGCTCCTCTTCTCCTTTCAGCCACCACCCCCAATAAGAACAACAACAGAAATTTTCTTTATTTAATTAAAAATATTACCTTAATGCTCAGGGCAAGATTGCGTGTGACTTTTCAATAGACTCAAAGGTGTTAGAAAAACTATTCAGATAAGAGCTACCTGAAGATATTCAGGTGTGAAAAAACTCAGAATCTTAAAAGTTTTGAGGAAAAGCTATTTTTAAAAACTCCTTTAAACATTTGAATATGGTGAATATACTTGAGTTTTTTGTTTTTTTTAAGACAGTTCTGATTTCAAATATTTAGCCTCATACTTGGACAATATGAACTCTTTTGGGATTCCAAAAATACTACCACCATATAGTTAAAGACATTTAATTTTTAACTTTTTAGCACATTCTATAAAATATATGCTATTGAGGCCTTGCAAAACTTAGGATTTTCTTTAATGAATGGATTAGAATTGGTTTTAATTAGCCAAACAATCCTAGGCTTATAAACAAATGCTTCTCATACGTGCTTAAGAAACCATTTGTTCCTTTAATTCTTTTATATCACTTACCTTGTACTTAAGTTTAGATTACTGATTTTAATTGATGAAAGGATTTTCTGATGTCAAAAGATTGGCAGATATATTCTAAAAATTAATTCCATATCATAAAATGAAATGAAATGAGATTTTACTACCTTAGTGTTTATGATTCTATTATTAGTATATTTACCAAGTTAGTTAATTTTTAAAGTTTTGTTTCTTTTGTTTAATCATAGTGAATGAAGCCCTTTATGGCTTTCTCTTACAGGCAAACTAGGAATAGAAGAATATGCTGTCTTTTATCCACCAAATGGTAAGAGCAATGCTATTGCTTCCTCTAGTGGGAAATGGGAAAATTACAGCTTTCATAATAGAAATGACTTTCTTATTCTCTGTCTTTACATGGATAGTAATTTCTATCTAATAAAAAAGTAGAATACTTATTTTAATTAACCTGTCCATGTTCGTGGTAGGTTTGTGCTCCGCTCTACCACATATCCTCTCTGGTTTTCCTTGAGACCAGTAATAGCATTTGTGAGAAAACGAAGTAGACGGGCGTCTGAGCCCAGGCCCTTCCTTGGCCTTCCTGCGGCGAACACTAACCGTTCCCCCAGGACCTTCCTCTGGCTCCACCACAGCAGCGCTCTAAGGAGTGGGCTGCCTCCTGTGTACTTTGGTGTTCTCATAATCTGACAAGTGCAGTACTTAGGAAATAAAAAGATTATGAAGACATATATCACCAAAGGATCAAGTGTATAATGACCTCATTAAATATTAAGTACTCCTTTGAGATTATTAGACTTTTTAAGATAACGCTTCTTGGAAAGCTGTGTATAGCAGTCCTCATGATAACATTATGTTGCATCCTGAAGAAGTTCTTTTACTCCAGCAGAGCTATTATAAGAACATGGGCTTTGTAATCCAGCAGACCTGGGTTCAGGTCTCAGTTCTGCTTGCTCACCCTATGACCTTGGGTAAGTTACATGACTTTGCTGAACTTCAGACTTGTCGTCCATAGCACGTGGATAATAGAGTAGATGAGCTGCAACGTACAGAACAGCACAGTGCCTGACGGGTAGTGAGTGCTCAGCACGGTGCAGCTCCGAGTGTGCGTGGCTCCGTCTGAAACCCACGCATGCTCTGTTCCCACTGCCCCTCTCGCCGGCGTCCTGGGTTCTTTCACCGCCGTGGTCCTGTGCCCCTCCGTAAGCAGCGGTGTTGTCCAGTCCCACCCAGCTTGGTTCTGCTCTCCTTTTCATGACCTAGGGCTTTTTATCTGCTCTCTTGGCTCTATTTGTTAATTACTCTAAAATTTGTATCTTCAGTGCTGCCCTCTACAATAATTAGCTCAAACTTAACGTGTCTCAACCTGAACTCATCACTTCATCTTGTTAGGCCCTCTATTCAAAAGAGAAAAACAAAAACAAAATTAAATTTCAGAACAAAACAAAAAGCTGTGCTTTTTCTCTCTCAGTTAATTGTACTCATCTAACCAGTAGGTCAAGGCCTAAAACCTGGTGGTCATCCTTGACTCCTCTCAGTCTTGGACTGCACTCAGCTAACAATTCACCAGGACCATCCAGTTTTATCTCAGAAATACATTTGGGACCTCTCTCTTCCCCACCGTAACTGCTGCGCTGTCCTGATTAAGGCTTGGCTGTCTCTAGCTTGTTAATTGGAACAGATAGCTTTGCTCTCTCCTTGACAATGCTGAGTGGGTTACATGTCTAATGGATGTAGAAGAATACAGAGGAGCAAGAATAGAAGCAAAGAGACAAAACTTACGCATAGATCTGACTGAGACTTCAAATAAACATCATAATTTGCTAATACCATTTGTATCCTGTAAGACAAGAGAAAATAATTGCTAGTGAACATTAGGTAGAGGAGTTTTAGAACTCTAGAGCAGTGGTTCTCAACCAAAGGCAAGTCCACCCCCAGCCCCAGACCCCAGAGAACCTTTGGCAACATCTGAAGACACTTTGGTTATCACAGCAGGTGGTGGGGCGGGGATGGGTACTCAAGGCTCTTAGAAGAAATAATGAAAGCAGGTCATCTTAAATCTGCTTGCAAGTATCAGGTTGATAAACAGCGATGTACCTTGTCATCTATATTAATTAAATAAATTTAGAACATTTCATAATCCAAAATTCATTTGATGTGTAACTTTAGACATAAATTGAAAACCTAATTAAACTTTTATTTAAAGTATAACTTTTAGATTGATATACAAAAACAGATATGTTCTGATGTTTTGGGAAATTTTAACTGCTAAAATAAAGTGACAAGAGTCACATTTTGGAGTTCAAATTCAGAAAGATAATGGAAATGGTTAGAAAACAATGTAACCATTGTCCTAATCCCTGTTCTTCCTGACCTGTAGGCTACATGTGGAATGAGAATAAACAGAGGAAATGGTTATTTCAACAAACGAATTAAATAAACAGTACTAAGTAATCCCAAATGAAAGAGTGCAAAAATTTGCTCTCAACTGGAGTGATGATGTTAAAGGGAATCAGATGGCAGAGTTATGGTACAACTATAAATGCTAAGTATTAATAGAGGCAGTGAGGAAATGAAAGGAAAATATTTAGTAATTGCAAAGCATGTTAATATTTGGGGAATTTTCTGAGTCATATTTACTATTTATATCTCATCTAGTTGAAGATTTATTTTTGTTGACTGTTTACCATTCTGAACTGTGTCAAAGGCTTATTAAATCATAACTTTATAAAGTTATTCATATTGAATGTGGTAGGCAGTCCATATTTTAGATGTTCTTCAGATTGATAAAGGAAGGCTTGGATGTTAGAAGAATCATACACAGCAGACTTGTAGAACTAGAACTCTAAGGCTCGATGAGACATGGTTCCCAAGCATCCCAATGGCTGTTACAAGTAAGACTCTTGGTCCTGGACAATAGCCAGGTGAAGGAAACACGACCCTTGAAAGACTGAAGTGATGAGCGCCAAAGGAGAGGATTTTGAAAACCTGTCCGCAAGCATGACAGTCTCTGAGATCAAAGAAGTGTTCTAGGTGGCATGTGCCCTGTGGTGTTAATGGCTTCATCAGAGCTTCTTGTTGCCTCCTATTTTTGTTTGCCCGGGTCTGAGTTTCTCCTTCTTCAACAGAGAGGACTGTGTATACTTTTGTGGGGTCAGGAGCCCTGGCTTGATTAAGCTGAAGTGAACCCTTATCTAATACTGACAAAAAATTTTTTTCTTAGCTTTAAGCGGAAATGGAAGTGTGGTCCTGCCCCTTCCGAAAGCATAAAACAGCTATGGTTATGAGCCTGGGCTATGCACTAAATACTGCGCTGCTGCACTTTCAGTACATTGGCCCATTGGTAGCTAGTACAATCCAGTGAAGTTGGTCTTATTCGTCGTCATTTTCAGAAATAAAAATGGAGATTCAACGTGTTGGTTGCTTGTCCAGGTCACACAGAATTTGAATTCATGTTGATGACTTCATTGGCCGTTTGTAATTCAACACTGAGTTATTGAGAGCCTCCTGTCCTATATGTTAATTACTTATTCCTAAATGAATCTTGTACTTTAACATTTTACTTACAAACCTCGATTATATTTATAGTTGCCTAAATTTCCATTACTAAGCACGTGTACTGAGCATCTCATTTGTAGAATGATTGCGCTGGGCCCTCAAGGTGATACACAGGAGGAGCTGGGCCCTTGCCTCGTGTAGCTTACAGCCTCACTGCTTGTAGGACAGTGACAGGTCTCAGAACCTGGAGGAAAGCAATGAAAGTGTGATTCACCAGGAGTCACCTTGATACCTGCACCCCTTTGTGGCTTGACAGTGGACTAATTCGTTCACTGGGAGCTTCCTAATTAAAAGCGCCTTGTCCTGATGAAGGTGTTTCTACACTTAGCAAATCCTTAGTAAACATTTGTAGAAGATGAAAGTAATCACAGCAAGCTCTTCACGTCAGACTGCCCTAACCTGCTGGTGCAGATGTCTCTGCAGTAACTCACCAGTGCAAGGGGTGCTTTGGCATTCAGGCCCTGGTAGTAGGAAGAAAACGAGTGGTTGGAAACGGTAGAGGTAGATTCTCTAGTGTTTCAAACATTCATTCCACAAGTATTTAACAAGTGCCCATTATATTCTGGTCCCTAAGCTTGTCTCTGGGGATAGAGATTAATAAAGCATGGTGTTTGTACTCAAGGAATTTATTGTGTTAAGAGAGAGAAAAACAAAACAAAACAAAAGTGGTTACAATGCACTATGATAAAAGAAGGAAAACATCAGTTGTTAAGTACTGACTGTGCACCAAGTGTTGTGCTAGGTACGTCACAGATCTTATTTCATCTTTACAATGTCATTTTTATTCCCATTTTATAGGTGAACGCAGGTCTATTTCTAACTTCTGTGGGGCTCAGAGCAAGAAGACAAATGGAGGCCCACCTACCTTAAGTCTGCTTTTTATATAGTTATAAATCAGACCAATAAGCTGGTAAATAGAGTCTACTCTGTTGTCTTGTCTTAACAAATACACCTTTGTGACGGTCTGCAAGGCCAGGTTCAGATTCAGAATTCTCAGACTCTCAGCAGTTCCTAGCTTGTGGTATCCCCACTCCTTCTCCTGCCTGGCACCAGCCCGCACCTGGACGGGCCTCCTGCCTGCGGGCCTCCTGGCCTGCACGTCCGAGCTCCGTTCACACCGTCCACACTCAGCCACCCTTTGGCCACCTCTCATCAGGAGGGCACTGCACCCGGGAGGCAGGCAGACCCTGGAAGCTGGCTCAGGCCTGTGCGCTGGGAATTTCAGCGTCCTGGGCACCTGAGTCATGGTCAGAATGGAGGGACATGGACTCTGAGTGAGGGGTGCAGTCAGAGGCCCTAAGTCTCCTCCCCACCCCACCCCACCTCCATCTGGTCTATGAGCAGTACTATATGAGGAAGTCAACTGGCCTCAGCGTGCGCAGGGAGAGGCAGTGCAGCCCACACCGCGGTGCACGGTGGAAGGGGCACCCCGTTCACAGTGCTGGTCAGTTCATACAGCAGTACTGATGAGAGATTGGTTGGGGTACAGAGTAGGGAGCTGTCAGGATCTTTCTAGGAGGAGTGTTGGACGGGGTGTGGCTGGCACAGGGCTGGAGGTGGAGGAGAGCCTTGCCTACAGCTCTGGTCCTAAGCCTTAGAGGCTCAAGGCGCAGGATACTGGGCTTTTACAGTTGGAATTACAGGTTGATAATGTGATGCTGGTGGAAAGAGAGAGACAAGTATGAAAACAGGGTCTAAGAGTCACTATAATTAAGGAGTGGGATAAAGAGAGAAGTAGCCACCTCAACACAACAACCACAACACGACAAAGACAAAAACTGAGCAGCAGCAGTTTCTGAGACACAGGGAGCTGACCTGCATGGTGCCATCAGTGCCCGGGAGGCTCAAGTTTGAGAAGGAACTTTTCAGCTGCTGAAGGGCCAGGACACGCAGAGAGGTGACCCCCAGATTTAGCAATCAGGTGTTGGCTACTTAGGGGTAGAAACCAGCTTACAAGGAGTCGAGGATATATAATGAGGAAGTAAAGGAAGTTAATTTAGATAATTTTCAAAAAAATTAAGCTTGGCTTCCAGGGAAGGAGAGAGATTAGAGATTTGTTTGCTGGGAAAGCAGGATCCAGGGAAGAAAATGGACTTTTAATTATGTTGTTGCTGAAAGTATTTATAATGCTGTAATATCCTTTGCTGAAAGGTTGTAGTGGAATAGGAGAAGCTGAAGATGGGAGCACTTTGGCAGGACCTACCCACCCCTCCCCTGCTCCTCCATTAACAGGAGTAAAGAGCAGATGCCACCACTGTCCTCCTCCAGGCTAGCGACCTCAATAGACTTAGCCCTATTTATGGCGATTGTCACACGAAGCCCAGGGCTTCCAGGTCACCCTGTCTCCCGTGACTCTTGCCGCCATAGCTCTAATGGCCCTTGTATCTGTCAGGCCTCCCCCACGGCCTGGCCTTGTCCTGTCTGTCCCCTCAGTAGCTTTCCAGCCACTGTGAAAGGCAAGGAAACAGAATTAGGAGCACAGGTGAAGGTGTTAGGTCTGAAAAAGAAGGGAACGTCTTCCTCTGAACACCTCCCTCGGGGAAATGAGAAGACAGAAGAAGGATGTGAAGGATATTTGGCATTCAGGACAGATGAGGAAGGGAGCTCATGTCCGTGGCATCAGCCTCCTCATGCCGAGGACTGTGAGTTCTGTAGTTGGGCGTTGAGCACATTAAGAATAGAAAAGTATTGAGCAAACAGGGTGCCTGATCAAACAGATGAACAAGAAAATTAATAAGCCACACAGGATTCAGCCAGAGTTGGACCACATGAATCTGCTGTGTTCTAGAAGATTAGGGGGAAATGGGAAGAGGTGGATGCTGAGAACTGTAGTTTGCATGGCCTAAGAGTGGTGCCGCACGAAGGTCCTTGCATATAGATCAGAATAATACTGGATTTTCCTCACACTTTTCTCAATAAAGTTACTTCTAGAAAGGACAAAGAAATATGAGCTAATTTGCGAATGATAGTATCAGTAACTAACTTGCATTAAGGGCCCATGCTATTTATTCATTAATAGCTAAGCTGCAGCCATTATCTCATTTAATCATGTTATGTCGGTTCAGTATTACCTTTGATTTACAGATGAGGAAACGGAAGCTTAGAGGAGTTAAGAAGCTTACCCAAAGGCACACAGCTCTTTTAAGTGACAGAGCTGGACGAACCCAATCAAGTTTGTCTGGCACCTGCTCTGTGCTTTCACCACATGGGTGCTGAGGGGCGGGTTACCATCAGTATCCAAGTCCTGTCCTCACTCTGTCTCGTTCGACATTTTTATGTTTTAGGTGAGGACATAAATAGTGCACTCACCCAATTTTTCAGTAATGCAGAGCGAGGAAGAGTAGGGAATGGCAGCAAACTGGGACGGCTCACCGCAGGAGAACAGAGTACGAAGCGTACCAGAGATAAGAGCATGCAACCATTTCCTTAAGTCGCACACAGCTGCGCAGTGTGACTCAGCCGTGTAGTGTGCAGAGAGGAGGAGCCGTGAGAGCTCTCGGTCACCTCCCCTAAGGACAGTGTGAACTGCGGCTTGCCCAGACGAAGATGCAATAAGGAGGCACTTCAGGACTTCTGTATTTGAGGAGCTAGAAAGGAAACTCGTAAAGTTGTCCATAATTGAGAAATAACTTTAAAAAAAAAGAACTCATAATGTCTTAGAGCAAAATAATTTAGAATGAAAAACCTGGTAGTCATGGGAGTTGGGGGCGGGTGGGCAACAATGTCCTCCAACATTTCTGAAAGTTTTCCAAGGCAAGTTACACTTGACCTGTGTGACCCTTGTGGTCAGTACCAGGAGTAGTAAGTGAGGGTTACAGGGAGCCAGGACTGGATTCAGCGTGAAAAGTAACTCCCGCAAGTTAGACCTGCTCCAAGTTGTGATTGGTAGCACTGGAAATCAATGCATCTCCTGTTGCCAGATGTTGCCAGACGTGTTATAAATGGAGACTGAACACTTATTTATCAGAACTTAACTCTAGATGACCTCTGAGTTCCCTGTCAACACGTTTTGCCTCTGAACATGTCAGATGAATAAAGCATTCCTATACTATTATATTTTTCAAAAAGGTAAACTTCTCAGCTTTTTTCTGTGTTTGCATCTGTGATTTTGGCACAGTGTTTAGTTAGGTACACAGTGGTGGGTATATTACGGAACTTCTGTTTTGAACCTAAGCTGTACAAATTCTGATTTTTCAGTGACAGTGTGACAGGATGTTTAGCACACCGAGGTAGGCTCCTAGTATTTCTTTGGCATGGATATGTAATTTATTTGTGTATAATTCTTGTGAAAGATTACACTGAATTTGTACCATATTCCTGCCAATTTTTTTTTCTGAACGACATTCTATGATAGAATCTTTAGTAAATTTACAAAGGAATACATCTATACAAGAGGTACCTTGAAATACTCACTTACCTTTTAATGGTTGGATTCAAACACATAATGAAGTTGCTTCAGGAAGGACGTAATCTATTGACTTTCTGAGATCATTATAATTATTTCTTAATCTTATTTCTGTGATCTGCATTGTTCTGTTTTTGCCCTGTTTTGGTAACATATATTCAAAGTTTTAATTTTTCAACATTGTCAGTAGAAAGTTAATGAAATATACTGTGTTGAAAACCTTTGCTTTTTAATGGTATTAAAAAGCTTATCTTGTTAGCTACCGTCACTAAGTCTTTCTGACACTCATGAACAAAGTTGAAACAAAAATAGGCAAACTTTCTATTTTCAGTTTTAATCCTCTAAAGTTTATAATAAAGTTTATAATTCAGTGTGTATACTAATTGAAAGGAAATACTTTTTTGGTTTTTTTAGGTGTAATCCCTTTTCATGGATTTTCAATGTATGGTAAGTTGGGCTTAAAATATTCACTGTTTTATTATACTTCAGAAATTAAACATGAAGATCACACTTTATATATCACATCACCCACATACTTAAGTTATTGTGACCGTTTTTAAACATTGAGTTTAGTATTTGTTTCTATGTCCAATGCAAAACAATTGAAGGGTTATCATAATTGCTCAGGTTGTGATTGTTTGACAAATTAGTATTAGAACATACTGTGAAAGTGGTTCTGTGGTTTACTGTTTTCTAATCCAATGTAAACTAGAGATACATGTTAATATTTAGTTCTCATAGGTATAGAATGAGGTTACTTAAATTCCTGAACTAATTCTCATAAGCCTTTTGAAAAATAATAGCTCAGAAAGAGTATGAAGTGAGGGACCACGCTGAGTTGGAGTTTGATTTCCCCAGCCTGGTGGTATGCAGAGCAACAATTGCATTGATGCAGCCGGTCCGCCCGAGGTGCACGTGGAAAACACGTGCGCAAGCTCAACAGCCCTGCGTGCCACAGGGGTTCAGGACAGGTTCTCCCCAAGACGTGCCGCTTGGCGTGAGGATTATTTTGAGCTGAAGGCAATTGAGACTCTTTGGGCTCAAGAGAAACTTTTACCTCACCCCTAAAGAATTTAAACTGGTGGCCTTGCCTGTAATTTTCAGAAATGAATTCTTATGACCTATCTGTATTGCAAGACAAACATCTCCAAGTTTAGACAATTAATTCTGCGAACTCATCCTCGAGAAAGTGCTACATACCATATTGCTGAATATCACTACGATCACCTTTGAAGTACTCCCCTTGGGAAGCTGTGCACCAATGCCAGTGCCTAGTCCACCCTTCAGAGCAGTTTTGGAACTCTTTTCCTGGAATGGCCATCAGAGCTGTCATCATCCCAAAATCTGACAGTTAAGTTTGCAAACTTGCCTCCATGTGCTTACATTGGCAGCACATGTACAGTACAGACAACTCGGTAACCTTGTCACAGTTAGATTGTCAGATTTGGGGCATGATGACAGCTCTGATGGCCGTTCCAGACAAAACGTTCCAAAATTGCTCTGATATTCAGCAATGAGGTATGTAGCACTTTTTCTAGGATGAGTTCGTGAAATTAATTGTCCAACCTCGTATTTACTGAATATGTGCTGTTCTGAATTGTGTGAATTACCCTCTTCCCCTCTGAAGCCTCAGGCCCCTACCCCATTCCTTAGCTCAGGAAGTCATATGTACTTCATTTTCCCTTTCTGTCTCTGAACCTTCCATGGATGTGCAGTCTCTGATTCTCTCATGGATGTGGGGTTCCTGTATGTATGAAATTAAATTTGATTTTCTCCTGTTAATATGTCTCATATTGGTTTGATTATTAGGCCAGCCAACAGAACCTTTGCAGGGTAGAGGAAAATTTTTCTCCCGAACAGTGCCTTCTGGCCTCACGTGTCATTGAATGAGGAATGCAAGAAGCTTAATGATGATGAGCAGAGGGAGAATGCTCTACTTCAGCAGTGTCTGACCTTTTGGCTTCCCTTGGTCACGCTGGAAGAAGAAGAATTGTCTTGGGTCACGCATAAAATACGCTAGCTAACACTAACAATAGCTGAGGGGCTAAAAAAAAGGTCACGAAAAAATCTCATCATGTTTTAAGAATTTGTGTTGGGCCACGTTCAAAGCCGTCCTGGGCCACGGGTTGAACATGCCTGCTCTAATTCATACCACTGACTGAATTTTTAAATTTTCATGTGTTGCATATGAACTTGTTGAAGATTGTCGTCCACCCTATTGCTACCCCCCAACCTTTAGGCTAAACAGAAATAATATAATGTTTTTTGGGGGTTTTTTTATTCATTTTTATTGTTAGACTTATTGGGGTGACATCTGTTAGCAAGGATTACATAGGTTTCAGGCATATAATTCTACGGTGCTTTGTCAACTTGTTGTATAATAAGTTGACCACCCAGTGTGAATTTAATGTTTTATAATAAAATAGCACTTTTCTTTGTAAAAAGCCTCTCAGTGTCCAATATCAGACAATTGTGGTGAATGACATAACCTAAAACTTTTAAAACCAGCATGCAATGAAAAGGATTCAAAATGCCTAGGAGCATTGCATTATGCTGTGCTCCATGGTGTTGAATGGGGCTGGTGAATCGGATGAATGTGTTTAATGTAATTGTTGCTGTGCATCCCAGTACTCTGTAGAAATCATGAATCATGGGGCTCTCTGCTTTATTCTCTTGAGCAACCAAACTTTCATAACATAACACCTGATGTTATAGTGACCTTTCAGCATATTTCTCTTTTGTAAATATGTGAGGACCTTAAAATAGAAAACCTAGTGCTTGCTTCAGCAGTACATATACTAAAATAGAAAACCTAAAAAGGTTAAGAATACAAATGTTTGCCTCTAGTAATAAATATGGTAGCCCTTTAATCCTGTTTTAATAATTCCAACTGCAAGAATGGTTCTTGGAAGGTGTACCTAAGTGATTTAGAAGACAGTTAAGTTTAAATCTTCTATAATAACAATTCTCAGAGTACAAAATACATCAACTCCTGCCTGTTCACATTTCTGGTTGTTTAAATTGGCTAAGGTTTACGAGGGCTGTCCGGAAAACAATCCAGCCATTGTCAGTGTAACGAGAACAGTTGAGTGGCTGGATGCTTTCCGGAAAGGCATCCAGGAAATGTTCACTAAGGAAATAGATGATGCAAAATGTTTGGTAAAGAGTTTGTATAGTATTTTAGAAAAATATGTTAAGCATCCACAAGTAACTGCAGCAGTAACCACTTATGTAGAACCAATGGGCTAGAATCATCATCAATCATCCCTACAGAACTCTGGTTAGCACTTCACCACTTCAGTTTCAGTTAATGTGTTTCTTTCAAATGATAATACTTACCCTTTTAAAAAATTCATTCAAAACTTTTCTCTATTTAAACTTGTCTATGAATGAATATTATTACTATAAAATATTGGCTTATTCTTTCATGTTTATAACTAATTTTGAAAATTTTAGTAATTCTGCAATGTTATCAATCAATTTTTTTTTTGTTCTTTCAGTCGCACCACTTTGCTTTCTGTACCATGAACCTTCCAAACTATATCAGATATTCCGTGAGATGTATGTGCGTTTTTTCTTCAGGCTCCATTCCATCTCGTCTCATCCCTCCGTAAGTTCATGAAAGATCAGATCAGGTCAGGCTCTGATCTGGTCTTTCTTAAGAAAAATCTCCTACTCAATTAAATTATACAGCCAATCTTGATTTGTGATGTCAAGCAACACGTTTCTATAGAAGAAATGAAAGAGCTGAGGAAATTGATGTCAAATATTTTGGTGGTAATGAGAAAAAAGTTCTTTATCAATTGCAATGGTATTTTCTATATTAAAAGAGAAAACATAGAAACCTCTGCATTGTTCTCTTTGACAAAGATGCCTGCCCTCTTTGAATGCTGGTTTCCTCATCTATGAAATGGGGGTGACAGCATGTTTCCAAGTGATGTAGAGAAGGCAGCTGGGTAGGACTCGGCTCGTGGCAGGTATCCCGGAAGTAAGCGAGCGGCTGCTGTTTTTATGGTTGTCAGGCTCCTCCTCACCTCTTCTTTGTTAATGAAAATCAAATATTTGTTTGTCACTTGTTTTTAATAGCACATTTAACTAGTTACCAGTTTCATACTAGATATTTGCTCCGTGTTTATCAATAGGTAGCTCCTTAAGAGGGAAGTCAAGGAGAAGCATATTGGGAGTTGAACATTTCTGTCCGTTTTATTTTGGCTGGTCCTGTAAAAGCAGTGTTTATTTTATTTCAGTTACACCTTTTTCCACTTTGGGGCCCGCTGTGGTCTACTTGTGAATAACCTGACTGTTGTGAAGAAGAAACATTTAATGGGAATGTGTCGGGGCTGCCGAATATCCCAAGGGGAGGCTCTGTCACTGCTGCTAAACTAAATAGCTGTCCCTTATCCCCCAGTTTAATCCTGTGTCTCCTGTTCCACCTTCTTCCATCATCAGTCTTGCTCTCATGTGTTGCTAGGAAGCTGGTAAAGCCAGGATGTCACCCGTGAGCAAATGAAGTCCCACCAGTTATCTGTGGTAGCTTCTCTGAGACAACCTCTTTAGTGCTTATAGTAATGTTTAAAATATTCAGAAGTATAGTAATAATTCTCTTTTCTAAAACCTCATTCTTAGCATGAGATTTCTCACACCCATATTCTATACCATTTTATGGCTGTTTTTTGTTTTTGTTTTATGTTTTTGTTTTTTAATTTCTTTGGCTGCTGAGTGCACGCCCCCGTGGGGAGCACTGATGTCGACTGGGTACTCCTTCCGGGCCACACTGACCCTGAGTTGTCCTTTCTCAGCTCGTTGATCGGGCCATTCTTTATTCAGTGGAATCAAGACTTACAGGCAGTCATCTCCTTTTCTGGCTTGCAGCCAGACCCAACGATTTGGAACCATTACAGCCCTTTTTTCTTTAGAAACTCAAAAAGAGGATTAAAAGTTCCTTACAGAGATCAACCCCGAGGAATGCCGAGCTGCAAGAAGACTTTATTCAGAGTTGTCCAGTAATAAACACACTTGAAAACCCATCTGCTTAAATCATTGACTTCCGGTACTCTACAAAAGAAGGCCCTTTTTATTAAAGTAGAATTTCGGTTAAAAAGAATTACTTTTCCACGAAATAATCAGACATGCTTGTTTGATAACTTTCTAATGCAAATATCAAGCAGTCAGTCTTTCTTTGTGGATGGATTTCAAAAAAACAGTGAAACAAAGCAGGAAATACTTTCCCTGCTGGGCGAGGCAGCCGGCAGAGAAGGGACCTGTGGAGGGAGAGAAGGGTATGGCCGTAGCGCCAGAGAAATACCTGGAAGCCGGAATGCACCCAGAAAACACCAGTGTTGTGGGGCATAAGGGGCAGTACCGGGCCTGCAGAGTAGCAGCTTCTCTACGAAATGGTGTTTTCCTTGGACGCTGTGTGTTCCATCCCAAGTTATGTGGGAACCTATTGTGTGAAAAAGGAGGCTCCTTAGCGTATCTGTGGGAGTGGGTGTCCATGAAGACAGAGAACATGTATCTTTCAACACTGTTGGAGATCACTAGTGCATTTCCTGTTCTTGACTCTTGAACAATATGAAAGATATTTGTGTTGACAATCTTTTTCCTATTCCTATTTGAATCATTTATCGGCAGACTTAACTTTCAAATACTAAAATCTATATTTTTCTTGTGATTTATTATTGTATCCAGGGTATTGTGTCTCTCTGTTTGCTGTTTGAAACACTTCTTCAAACTTACCTCCCCCAACTGTTTTATCATCTACGAGAAATTGGGGCTCAACCGTGAGTATTTTTCACTCTTAATGAAAGAATAGATTGTTTGATACCAGCAGGCTTTTTTCATTATTGTAAAGCACTTACAAAGATGCAGTCATTTTTCAGGGAAATTAAACTGACAGTTTCCCCAGTAAAATAATCATTAAGTAGCAAAATGTTACTCTACCTTGTGCCAAAAATTCTTGGAAGGATTATATGCTAGGGTTTTTATGCCTGGTACAAGAATCAACAAAATGAACTAATTTCTATTTATAATGAAAGGTGTTGGCCAAAAGTGAGGCAAAAAAATTATGGAAACAAACACTACCTGAGAAATGTGGTAATACTAAAATTAAGTCAGTTTAGGCTAAATTTATCGGGAAAACTACTTATGAAAGCTATGTAGGTTCAAGTTTGCTGTCTTTAGATTAAGGAAACTAGATCAATTACCTACCAATGATTGCACACTGTCGTTCCTCATTTCAAAAATTTGAATATGTGTTCATTTATCTCAGTGTGAGTTATCAGGTGAATTTACAGGGAACTGTGGGCTTCAATATTATTGGCTCTCTTCTCTTTTTTAAACTAACAATGTCTAAGGCAACAGAAGGTTCCAGGTCATTTATCAGTGTTTTGTTTCTGTCTTGTTCTCTGTGCACCCCTTTTCCCCTGTTGAGGAGGGCATATTGGAAAGAACAGTAAACTCTTTGAGACTTCAGAAGGAGTTAATGGGCAATAGAACAGTTTGGTATTTGTCTTCTCCATACTTGAATCCATATCAGATGGGTGTAAGAGACAGACCCAGATTCAAATTCTACCTCTACTAAATTGTATAAACCTCTTAAAGTTATTTACTTTATCCAAGCCTCAATTTCTTTCTTTAAATCAAGATAATTTCCTTGTCTTTGAAATCAAGGGAATCTTAGAGAGACAGAATATAATTTATTGAGTAGGAAAAATATGCACCTCTCAAGCCCTCTTGCAAGTAGTTTGAATAAAAATTCAAATGATCATGGCTTGCCTGAAACTGTTAAGACTATAAGATCACCTCACTGATAGCTAATTAGTACACACCCTGGAAAATGAAAGGTAGTAATGAGCTTTTAAAAGCTGAACTATGACATAAAAAGGCCCCATCAGATACAACTCTTCCTCGTAATACTTTGATACCATTAATATGAGGAATCATGGTTTCTCACCATTATGCTTTTGCAGCTTTGAAGAGAGTACTTGAATTATAAATGCGCAAGTGATTTCTAAGACTCACAAAGAAGTTACTTTAACAGTTGAACGAGTTGGGCTCTTTTCCCTTATTGTAAAATACTGACTTTTTCTAAGAAAATAAAATACTGGTAAAACTTCATTTTCTTTTTTCTTTGCTTACAGACTCCGCATATCATTTAAATGGATGGTTCGAGCTTTCTCTGGATACTTAGCTACAGATCAACTCTTGCTTTTGTGGGATAGAATTCTAGGATACAACTCTTTGGAAATTCTTGCTGGTAAGAGGAAGTGCTTGTTCGTAAAGCACATACTGTTTCTGTAGTAAAGCCCTTTACTTTCTGACATCCACTGTCTGTAATTGGAGTCTGAGTCTACAGTTATCTGCCATTTCTAATTCACAAACATTTAAGAGGTTTATCTGCCTTAGAAGACGGCTACTGAGATTCCATGATCTGGATGCTTCTCTGTAACCGCCCAACGCCTGTCTGCTTCTGTCTTTCTCCTCCCCTCCGCCCCCCCTCAGTCGCCCCAGGGCTTACTGTCTTCCAGCCCCTGTGAAGTCTGTGCACCAGACTGCTGCTGTAGATTCCACTCGGGGCTCCTCTAACCATCTCAGCGCTTGCTTTGTGCTCCTCAACCACTACCTGAAATCTAAACTGACACCCAGCCTCCCTGCATAATGGAAATCTCAGCACTGCTGAGCTTCAATTTATCCTGAATCCCTTTTCCTTTTTGCTAATGGTCTCTGACTCCTGCCCTGGTGACTGAATTTCCCCCCTTTTAGATATTCTCTTGAGCCAGAAATATTTCGTGTTTTTTCAGGAAGCCACTGATTCATCTCTCATTTAATAATTAAGCAGATAGCACATAAGACAACTGTATGATAACACACAGGGCACAGGTTTCTTATTCTATTCTTTGGCTCCTCTTATACAAAGTAGTCTCTGTTGTTTTTATCATTGGCGTTATCAGAAAAGTCAAATAAATATTACATGGTTTTCACAACGATGTATGGAGAGCAAAAGAGTTAGCAGAGTGCTGGATCCGGCCTTCTCCAGTGTGTGAGCCTTTGTTTCCCTACCTTACATGGATAGCATTGTAATGACACCTTTCTGGGACATGGTGGAAATAAAACTTAATTGAAGAAGACCCTTTTCCTGTAGGAGATTCTCAAGGTACCATATTAATATATTCTTGAGTGCTGAGAGGACTGGAGTAATTCATATGGCATTTGAAAAGGCAAAGTAGAGTAATAATAAAGTGCTATGAAGATAAATGTGACCAGTGTAATTAGAGACATTACTGATGTTTTTAACAATTCCTAGTATCCTTCTGTCTCAATTGTTTTCAAAACCCATACAAATATGAGTCAGGAAAGAATAGTCTGCCCTTCATCTTTCTTGATTGAATGACAGTGATACACGAGGGCTGTCCGGAAAAAAATCCAGCCATAAACGCCTCTGTTTTTCATATTACATGGCTGGATACTTTCCAGACAGCCCTCGTTTATGATCTGAAAGTAGAAGGAGTCTGGGAGGTCCGCAGGTATAATAACTTTTATGTGTTTCTCATGGGCAGTCCTCATCCTCTCTTTGACCAGTTCTTTTTGGGTAATTCCTGATCTTACCAGGTCCCCATTTCCTCTCTGAGTAATACAACTTACTAAAATGTACTCCTGTTAAACCAGGGTCATCACCGTGCTTTTTCTGCTCTCACATTCCCTCCTCTCCCTGAAGTCTCCTATTTTCCAAGCTAAATAGACTTATTTTCTGCTGCCATTTCTCAGGCAACAGAATTTTAGGCTGTACATCAGATAACTCTCCTCAGTGTATGCCGTAAGTTTTGAAAATTATTATACATAGCTTGTTTTTATCATTTCAAAAAGATCCTAAGGTATATCAAAGAAAGGTATTCAGTACTTTCTAATATTAATAATTAGGACTTCCCAAAAGTAGAATAGGCTTTTTAACTGTCACCTGAAGTATTACGAGGTGTCTACTGTGAAAGAAATGTTGAATTGGAAGACCCTCAAGGCCTCTTCCAATTTATATTCTCTGATTCTGTGACTTACCACCTCTTAGCAAACAAGTAAAAGAGAAATAAAGGAATGCTGAATACTGCTTTTGCACTAGGCAGGCACAATGCTATGAGCTCAGTACCAAAAAAAGTTACTGATAAATAAGTAGAAATGCAGTCTGCACTGTTGCATCCATCTACTTTTAAAAATCAACAGGGAAGAATTATGGAACATCTAGAAACTACACATACGTGAGCTCCCCTTACCATGGAATTCAAATAGAGAACCACAGATCATTTCATATAGATGTACATTTGACTATTTCAAATATTTTGTGTTATTTTTTGGTCTAAATATTTTGTTTGAGTCTACCCTTTTTGCTCAAGTGAGTTACTATATAATCTTTAGAAATATTTTAGTAAATATTACTGGCTTTAATTGAGAATTAATTGGAGCCTTTTGAAGAACAGTGTAAAGCAAAGGTGTCTTAATGCATAAAATGAAAGCAATTAGAATAATTGAAAAAACCCAAAGTAAACATAAGCATTTCTGTATTTCATATGAAACGTGATTTCAGTTGCAAATACCCTGAAGTGTAGACCTTTTCTCCTTGGCAAGCAGACGCGTTCTGCGGAAAGGGCTGGGCGCAACAGCCGTGGAGCAGACAGAAAGGAACTTCTGTGATGTGACACCAAGATAAATAAAGGTTATGAGCACATGAGCATTTCAGATGCTGAGGTCAATTAGTGAACTGCTCTTTTTCCCCCTTCTTATCTGCATTTGGAAAAACAATTTCCTGCCATGTGAAACTCTTTCCTGCTACAGCAGAAACTCTGACCACCCTGTCAAGCTCTCACCAACTCCGTTAAATTATACACAAAAAAGAAAGTGGTGATCATACTCCTTAGCCTCTAAAATGTCTCCATTGTCAAGTGTGATTCCAGATATTAGGAAAGTATCAAGGTTCTATCCACACACACAGTTTTCTTCGATATTCGTGTAAACACAGAAGCTCAATGACTTTCAATACCTAAGTTTTCTCTTTGTCAGTTAAAGGGTAAATTCTTTGTCCCGGATCTCTCCTATGCCTTGTTACATACTAAATAATCCCAGCTGATTTAACTTTTTAAATTTTGTTTTACAGCCAGTATTTTTCCCCCAGAATATTTCTCTCTAACTAATTCTAATGCTTTCTTGCCAATCTGTTCAAAACCTATTGTCCCCTAGAAAAATACATGTGCTTCCTGTCACTGGTTTCACTCTGCCTCTGGGGAAGTTAAGAGGCCTGGATCCTGACTTCTGCTTGTCAGGCAGAGCCGCCTCCCTGCACCCAGGACCCCATGGCAGTATCCTTCATGCCAGCGTGGAGAAAGCCATTCTGAGGGGCAGCAGACCAGACAGTTCCCAGGAGAGCACACAGCTTGCATGTCAGGGACATAAGCCCTTGCTGCTTACCCTCACTCTCTTAGTGGTTAGATACTCGGGCCAGAGCCAGGCTTGTAGTCAGCCTACTACTTTCTACCTGAGTGACTCTGAACGTGTCATCCAAAGTACTGCCTCAGTTTCCACCTTAGTAAAATGGGTGCTTAACTCATAGAGCCACTATGAGAAGTAAATGCTATTATCATTATTACCATAGTAAAACTGCATAAGCATACAAGTATATTTACAGTAGCTATGCAGTATACTTAGGAACCAGTCTTCCAAATAATTTTACAGGTTTCTTACCGAACATTTCCTAAGCTTCAAGGACTTGTTGCGTAATGAATGCGTCAGCACCACTGGTGGTGGCAAAAAGTGAGCTGGGGAGAAGTCAGGAGTCGGCTCTAGGCAGTACTGTCTCCTCTGGGTTGCCTGCCTCTTCCATGGGTCCTTCCGTTGTTGTGCAAACTCATTCCCTCACGTAGGGCTTTATGGTAGTGTCAACTTGTTAATAACATCTGGTAATCTGTCACCAGAAGGATTTACTTGGGAAAAGTTAAATGAAAAAAAAGGTACGGAGAGCCTGAGAACATGCGTTCCTGGCCAGCCACGTGCATGCTCTGGCTTCATTCCAAGATGGAGGACCTATATATTTGGGTACAGGAAGTAGAAACCATGGAGTTTACAAATGGAATATTAGGACCATAAGTTCCAGGAGTTCAGCTCTGCCCACAGACCTCCCAGCCTGATCAGATTTCTTAAAATCCCAGTCCCGCTTTATCAGTAGATACATAACGAGGCTGGGAGGCATTACTCTTTTTTCGAATGCATTATGTTTAATGGAAACAAAAATCCAAGCGCTGTTTTCTACTCACAGTATAATATTGACCTTCAAGATGACCTATAATGTTTTTTTTCAAAGTTTCAAATTTTTCCTATAGCCAACATTCATGCAGAAGTCAGAATCAGTCCTATAGGAGCCCTCCCCACGGGCCTATCCATTTGTGATGCGCTCAGAAAGTTCAATGCCGAGTATAATCTAAAAATATAAGTATAACAAAATATTATAAAGACATTTTTTTAAAAAGGCATCATTGCCACATTTTTATCAGGATGCCTTTTCTATGGAACATGATGTGATATATTTAAACTTTCAGTCTCCAGGTAGCTTTTTAGAAGCCTCTCTATTGGATTAATAAGAAACACCTGCATCAAATAAACCTGAATTTATAAGACAGTCATTAGATCCTCATGCTGTTTAAAAACTACGACAATTTAAGTTATGGGTATGAAAGAAACAATTTATAAAATGGCTTATTTGAGACCACTGAAGTTTTTTCTTTTTCTCCAAACTATGTGATATCGTTTGTCTGGCCGTCGGGCACTGTTCTCCAGAGGAGACAGTTTCCATGCACCGTAAGACCTTAGCTCTGACCGCTGGCGTGCAGTTCTGAGCTCTCCTAGCGGGCCCTGGGCAGAGCAGTGAATGTGTCGGGCTGATGAGTGGCCAGCAGTTGAAATAGTGTGCATTCTTTTCCAGTTCTGGCAGCCGCTGTGTTTGCTTTCCGAGCAGTAAACCTGATGGAGGTGACATCACTGGCTGCAGCTGAAGTAAGTATAAGTTTCACTCCGGTGGGATGGAAATAGTTCCTGAGAGATGGCCAGCCGTTGGCACTCCAGTCTCAGATGCATAAGACACACTTTACTCATAGCCTTATTTTTTAACTTGGGTGAAACGTGTTAAGCTCTGAGCTAAGTAATATTAAGAATTCAAAATTCCTTAATTACTTGAAAATCATCTTCCTGTGGAGGAGTCATAAATAAGGTGATTATAGTAAACCATTACGGGAAACAAGATAACCTCGTAATTTTAATAGAAACTATTGGGTCTTAGTTGTGTTTTCTTATTATTGTTTATGTCCATGTTTTATGTTCATAGAACACAGAAAAACTAGTTGAGAGAGTTTAAGGATGTGTGTTTGGGTGATATAGTAAAGATATTTGGACTTTTTTGGTTATTTTTACTTGTGGATTAATTACTTAAAGCTGGTTTCTTTTCAATAGTATAATTTATACATGAAACATGGTTTAATTAAATAGTGACTTACCATATTACTCAATTTATCTCTCATAAAAATGTAATTTTTATCCTTAAAATAGCTGTCTGAATTTTTATTTAAAGGGAAGAGGATGTTTATGCATCTTGCAACGGACTAAACATTAGTTCCATCTCAAAATTATTTCCTGAAGTCAGTTACTTCTTATGTTAGTACAACGGGTCTAGGATTCATAATGCACATTTATTTATAGAAGCAAGTTGAAATGTTAGACCTCTTATAAACTCATGCTACCTTGTATATTTGAAAAAGGCTCAAAGCTGAAGTCCAGGCTATTTTCTACTGCAATTTTAGCATTTTGCACTTGTTCTAACATTAAGGTACTCAGAAAAGAGAAAGGACATTGTAGATTCATCATAGAGACTTAAGACAGACCTGAAGAACTTAAGAGTATGTGTCAATGCCAGAATTACATTGTAATTGTGTTTCTATTGCACCTTATTTCATAGGCTTCACTTTGCTGATGAGAATACTATTAATAATTCTTTTTGTTTGTTTGTTTCAGGCAGTTCTTGCTGACCTTTCTACTTTAAAAGTTATGCCTCTTCTTCAGATTTTTTTGTTTGCTACTGTCACCTGATCTTCTTCAAGGTCACTGACAATACATTTAGTTTTTCATTAGAAACTAATCATGAACTATGCAAACTCTGCATAAAACCAAAAGTAAACTTCGTATATAAGCCAATAAAGATCATGTTTCCTCTTCGATTAAAGATAAGTAGTTTTTCACTTTTTGAAACAATAACTCTGCACACCAAATATTGCACTGCATGCTGCTGATTTCCAAGAGAGAAGCAATAGACATAACTTCTGCTAAATTGAGCGTACTATGTATTAATATATATATGACCTGACTTGTAAAAAGCATGTACCAATATATGCAGTCAGAGCTAAAGATACTGTAATAAACTTGAAGAGGTAAATAGCCTCTGGGACACTTCTCTTATGTCAGTTTGTAAATTTATATCTAAAATACTGTTTTGTTTTACAAATTGCTTTTCACTCAGAACGAAGGGTGGGGTAGGATGTGGGAAGACTTGAAAAAGATAATGCTTTTAAGTAGAAATTCAAATGTACTTCGGTGTTTTTAACAACTTTTTTTCACCAGAGATCTTCTAGAGCCCTCTCCACTTTATTTCTCCCTGAAAGTATTCTACTAGGGAAGGTCAAATACAGCTGTGTCCATCTGACAGTATTTTATTCATTCTTTTCTGGAAAAAGTCAAAATCATGGAGTGATTCATTCAGACTTCTCAACCTTCCATCTCTTGGTTAGCAGACTTGACACTGCTGAGACCTGTTGCTAGATTTTGTTACTTTGGAAGCATACGAAGAGGACACCTCAGGATTCAGTGAAGGGAATGAAAACAACCCCATCCACTTTGTCTGAAGGCTGATTTAATGAATCAGGGCAGAGCAGCTGAGAGGCTAGAAGAGCTACTAGACATTCATTCTAGAAATGAAGACGTTATGCAAGGCATCAGTCTTATTTTGATCTTTATTATAAGGGAAGGATCTTACTGCATATTACTTCCTGAAGACCTACCATTTCTGCAATATGGAATCATAGTGTATGAAAAAGTCCAAGAATTGTTGTCTTTCCAACTTTAGGTTCAAATTCAAGATGCTGATCATTTTAACAAAACTCTAAATTAATAGATTCATACTCTTGCCAAATGCCTAGAAGTGTATTAAGTTTAATCCAAATGTATTTCCTGAGTCATTTATTTGTCGAGTATACATTAGGAAATGTGTGAGGTTTTAGCATAAGACTGGTTATAAGTAGAGTTTGCTAAAAGTAGGTATTAACTTGAAAATTTATATTATTTGCTTTTGTTCATCAGGTACATGTTGATTTATTAAGAATTAAATGGTTCATTCAGTGATTGATTCCTAATAAACCCCATTTTATTGCTTCTGACAGTGTTGCAGTTAGAATCGTTGCTGTGCTACTCCATAGGTGCAGATGCATACTCATCATGAGGATAAGCACGCACCTGTGACTTACTCTGAGAAAACGAGGAAAACTATGTTAGGAAGAGAAAGAATTGTAAATAATTAAGGTCACATCTGTACAGACTGCCCATCTTTGGCCTCTTTCTTTAGGAAAATATTTGTAAACCTTTTTAAAAGCAGCGATGTGGTAGTCTAGTAGGAAAAAACAAAACAAAACTTAAGACTAGAGCATTCTGGTTCTCTCTGTAGGTCCCTAGATAATTTAATCTCTCTTATCTGCATTTGGGGAGGGGGCAGGGGCAGGAAGACAGGCAGCAGGAAATTATTGTATTTACTCTATTTAACTATAGGATTGAGTAAAACTAAATGAGAAAATATATTTGAAAGTGATTTTAAAACTGCAAATATAAGATGTTGGTAATTAATTTTAAATATGACATTTTAAGGTCAAGTGGTAGAAGATAATATATGAGGAATGTCTAATCTCATTAGCAGTAGTATGACTTTATTTGATAATTTCAGACTATGTTTATTTTTAAAAAAATGGATCAGGACATTAGCAGATCCTTGCATTTTGAACAGGTGGCTCTGGCCAGTACTGGGTCCGAATTCCAAAGCCAAACCTGGTAGACAGCCACACATTTTGCTGCTGTCAGAAACCCGTCAGCCCTGTGCTGCTCTTGGTGCTTGTTCAAGTTCTGCATTGAGAGCAGTCAGGCTGTCTTGCCCACTCCATCTCTAACACAGAATCTGAGTGACCAGTGCTGATGTTTATGTAATTACTCTGCCTATGGCATTGGCACTGATGGTGAAATAGACTCATAGACAAATATTAAGTGGCTCTTCTGGATTTCAGTTCACCCCCTATGTATGTGCAATATGTATGACTATATTATAGAAGAGTTTATTGAGCAATAGTTTTCATCAGAGTGTTTTAATAGTGCAGTGTTCCAGCTAACTTAAATTTCCAGCTTGTCTTAACTGCACAGCACCACCTATGCTCAATGTATACTCTCTCTCTTCCTATTTCATAGGGAAAATATGGACCATTCAGCTTGAACTCACTCTCAAACTTCTACTTCAAAACTTAGCTTTATCTCCCTGTATTTATCTCCTTTCTTCTTGTCTCAGGAAGTATCTCATCTATTCCTACAGCTCTGTCTATAAACAGATTTCAGTAGGGTCACTTACATGCTTAAAAAGTTACATGGCATGCCATTGCTTAAGGGATAAAGTCCAGGCTCTAGATTACATGTGCTTTGTCTCTGTCAGAAGTACCTCCATTTTTCAAGGCCCCACTAAAAAACAAAACAAAACAAAAACCAAACAACCTCCTCTATTGAGATGATATCCCAGAGCTGTAAGTTAGAATTAATTATGCCCTTCTCTTTGTTCTCATAAAACTGTTCTTCCACTAATATGGTGCAGACAATATGGAGTGATAACTTTTTGTAGACGTGTTCTGATTCTCACATCACTTTATTCTCAAGTCAGTTTTCATTGACTAGTCTTAGGTATGGAAGATGAAAGAAGAAACTTTTCCGTATGTGTTTGTATCCCCTGACTTGTTTTGAAAATTGTCAGGATCTGTTTTTCTTAAAATATAATTCCTCCTCTGTATCTAGTCTCCCTTCATGCACAAAGGCTTTACTTTTTATTTAGTCATCTACCCGGTCCCCATGTACTTCACGTGAGGCCCATGTACTTCACGTGAGGCTGACTTGCACCCACAGGAACTCTGTCTGGGTCCTGGCCAAGCCAGCCACCATGTGCCGTTCCTCTGGCCACAGGAATTTAGGATCCGTGCAAAAATCTAAGACCAATGAGGACCAATGAAACTTGATTACAAGGCTTTGGTTCAATCTTTCATGGAAGCTAGATATGAAAAAGAGGTTTAGAGCTGCTGTAGCCTAGGAATGGAAAGAGTGAAAACCTTCTCTGTTGACCTTGTTACCCCCCAGGTCACACTCCTCCCTGGGCAGTTAGGTTGGTTACATGAGCCGAAAGATCCTCTTTGCAGCAGCAAGGATCCTAACTGAAAGTGTAGTTACTTTATCTTTTAGGTGATCCGCTATATCATGGGTGTCGTTATTTTGTACAGGATCACCCTGTACGTACTGCTTCAACTAGAGGAATCTTCTTTAACTTTTTCAATCAAGAAACACCCTGACCTTAAAACGATGACTCCTGTGTCCCAGACCTACTAAGCTACGGAAGTACCTTGAACACAGAGTATGTTTCTCTTCCTTGGCCTTTTGCCCATATAACACCTCTGCTTGAAATGCCTTCTCTTCCCTCTTTACCTAACTCTTACTTATACCTCAAAATCCAGCTTAGGTGTTGCATCATCAGGGAAGACTGCTTCTTTTATGAATTCTCATACCCTAAGTATACATAAGCTGCATCATAATCATGTAGAAGTTTATCTTTTTCTTCTACCAGACTATGACTCTTTAAGGGGGAAAATGAGTTCTTTTTCAGCTTTATATCTCAAGAACGTGGTATAATGCTTACCCCATAGTGGCTTTAATAAATGTTTATTAAATGAATGAATGAAGTCATCTAATACACTCATTCTATTGATGAGGAAACTTGCTCAGTTCAGAGTAATAACTTACTTGCCCAGTGTCACACAACTGTTTCACCCACTTAGTTGGTTTGTGGAATTGCCTGTGGAAATCCAAAAGGGAAGAATATTTTGAGAGAGAAAAATGTAAATGCTTGAGCTAACTCAATATTTTTTTATTTAAATCAACTTTATTAAGGTATAATTTATATACAATAAAATTATGCATTTTAAGCAGACAATTTTCTCAGCTTTGACAAATGTATATGTATCCATCCATATCACTACCACCACAGTCAAGGTACACCACATTTTCATCACCTGAATCAATTCCCTTTATGCCCCTTCCCATTCCATCTCCCACATATACTCCAGATAACCACCACTCTGCTTCTGTCCCTAAAGATTAGATTGGCCTTTTCTGGAGTTGCATGTAAATGCAATCATATATAGAGTTGTATTCTTTGGTTTCTGGCTTCCTTTGCTCAGCATAATGTTTTGAGATTTATCCATTTGTTGTGTAAGTGGGAGTCCATACCTTTTTTATCACTGAGTAATATTTCATTGCATGACTATTTTGCCATTTGTTTATGTATCATTGTTAATAGACATGTCGTTCTCATATTTTGGTGTATTATGGGTACAGCTACTATAAACATATATGTACAAGCCTTCATGTGGACATATTATTTCCATTTCTTTGGAGTAAATACCTTAGAGTAGAGTTTATGGGTCATATGTAAGCACAAGTTTAACTTTCTAAGAGATCTCCAAACTCTTTCCTGAAGTAGTTCTACTGTTTTAATTCCCATTAGCAATGTGTAAGAGCCCTAGTTGTTCCAAATCCTTACCAACACTTACTGTTATCATGTTAGACATTCTAATAGGTGATTTTAATGTGCATTTTCCTAATTGCTAATGATGATGAACATTTTTTCATGCTTGTTTCCATTTTTACATATCCTTTCATAAAGTGTTGAAATCTTTTGCTCATGTTTAATCAATATCTTTCTTTATTCTGGATACACTTACAGTCAGTAAAATTTTTCTCCCACCCTATGGCTTGTCTCTTAATTTTCTTAACTATTTTTTAAAGAGCAAAAGTTTTCATTTTGTTGAGTTCAATGTATCCATTTTTTTTCTTTTATGGCTCTTATTTTTTGTGTCCTTTCTCAAAATCACAAGTTTTGGTTTTCTTTTTTTTTCATATGTTCTCTTCCATAAACTTAGTAATCTTGGTTCTTACTTTTAGGCCTATGAATTGTCTTTTTAGTTAATTTTTGTGTATGATACAAGTTATGGGTTGAGGATCATGTTTTTACATATAGATATATAGTTGTTCCAATGCCATTTGCTAAAAAACTATCCCTTTTATGCCAGCACCTCTGTATAAAATCAGTTGATCATATGTATGTGGGCTTATTTTTGGAATCCCTATTTTGTTTTATGGATTTATGTCTATTCTTATTTCATTACCATACTGTCTTGGTTTTTATAGCGTTGGAGTTAAGTCCTGAAATTAAGTAGCGTAAGTCCTCTAATTTTCTTTATCTATGTCAAAAGTATTTTGGTTATTCTAAGTTCTTTGCATTTCTAAATAACTTTTAGAATGATATTTTCCACTTATACTTTTAAAAAAAAAACTGCTGGCATTTATATTGAGATAGTATTGGATCTAAAATTCAGTTTGGGGACAAATGGTATCTTAACAATATTGAGTCTTCCAATCCATGAACATGTATCTCTCTCCATTTATTTAGGTGGTTTTTTATTTCACTTAGCAAGACTTTGTAGTTCTCTATGTACAAGTCTTGCACATATTTTGTTAAAATTGCTCCTAATTATTTCACATCTTATGTTATTATAAATGGTATTTTTTAATTTCAATTTCTAATCATTTGTTAATATATAGAAATACAGTTGACTTTTTCATATTGATCTTGTATCCTAGACCTTGTTAAACTTACTACCTCTAGTATCCTTTTTTCATAGCTTCCCTAGGATTTTCTACATACACAACATGTCATCTGTAAATAAAAACAATTTTACTTCATTTTTCAAATCCATATACCTTTTATTTCTTTCCCCCCCCTTTATTACTGACTAGAACCTGCAACGGAATATACAGATGTGTTACAGCTCACCTAATTATAAATTAAATGTACTTCTTTCTTGAATAACAACAAATATTTTAAATATATGTCAATTTAATAGCTTAGCCAAGTTAGGGATAAAAGAGTGGAAGGAAAAGAAACAGGCAGAAGTAGAATGAGGTGATGAGAGATACTGATACACAGTGAGGATAAACTGGGTAATATTTTTTGTTGCTGATCATCCAAATTACTTCTTCAAACCATTCTTTTAACTTAAGCAGTTGGTTTAAGGTATTATCAATGCCTTTGCCATGTTAATTATGTGATTGTTTTTGTATTACTTGTTTGTAATCTATTCTTATTCTAAAAACTTCTTTTTTAACTATGTGACGTGTCTATATTTATTTAACAAGCATCAAATGCTATCTCTGAACAAGGTACTGTACTGGGAATTTAATGTTTATATATATTTGTATGTTTGCTTTTTCAGTATCAAATGTGGTAACAGACAATACTTTTTATGGAAATAGAATACGAACACCTCTTTTTTGAAGTAATGGTACTATCTGTCCTATGGTAGGAAAAATAATGGTTTATGTCCTAATTCCTGAATCCTCTGTGACAAAAAGCACGTCACTATAATTTACTTCCTCTCAGATAAATTGGGTTTACTATATCAGCTATAACATACCTAGAAAAGAGGTGATTCCACCTGTCCAGTTTCTCTCCTGTGATGTTTATAATCAATAAGATAAAATTTGTAAGTGTTTTGAAGACTACTTTCTACTGCTTTGGTGTTGATAGGGAAAAGACCCCAGAAAGCTGAGCTTTTGTAAGGCACGCGTAGTGGAGGAAGAGAAATACTAGGAGAAATATATCACCCACTCCTACTACTTCTTTCCGTGTAGAGGGAGTTCCCCGGTGTCATGCTCCTCATGCCCTCCTGTGGACAGGAGGGAATTGTACTGATGAATTAGCGGGCATGGAAAGCCAAGCCCTATCTTTAATCTTTTTGGGGGGATCCAGCAGCCACAGTGAACATATGTTCTGTACTGCTCCTCTAGGCCCTGAGTTTTAGAAAGTCCAGAACCCATGGCATGGGAAGTGATGGGGTGACAAGGGATGACTGCCATTGTTCAGTGAATCGCTGAGTGCGTAAGTCTGAGACTTGGTTTTAACAAGCCCGTCCTTGCTACAAAAATAAGTCACATTCCCCGGGATTAACTTTATCACTAAGAAAGATGATACCCTCTACTTTTATCCACCTGGGTTTTAATGTTCTCTCTCAAGAACTCAGAACTCAGGCAGGAAGAAGGGTGCTATTTATTGGGCCTCTAGACCTCATTCAACAGGGCAAGGATGATAAGGATTGCAAGATAGGAATTATTATGATAAGTTATGGAATATAAACTAGAAAAAAGAGAAATGTAGGGTAATGAGGGACTTGTGATGGATATGTTAAAGAGGAATGGATGGATTGAAGGTCACAACAAAAAAGTAAAAGCATTTTTAAAGGAAGGGTACTTCTACAAGTAACTTGGAAGGATGATATTTGTAGGTGGAATGAGATATTTGCATTTGAAATTTCGGTGCCATTTTTGTTGATGCCAAGATCTAAGGCATAATGGATAAGCTGAGGTGAAGTAGAAGAAAACAAGTATGAGGAAGTCAACAGACCATCAGTTCATGGTATTGGATGAATCATCAGCATACATGTTGAAGTCACCACGAAGAATGACAGGAATAGGGATGAAGATAAAAACTGAGTTGTTTATAAAAGTTAGTTTTACTGAGAATGAGGCGGGAAGACCCAGAAGCGACTAGGAGGTGACTATAAGGTGGAGGAGGAAGAGTGGTAGAACCAGATGGTGTGAGCCTGGAAGGAGCAGAAGTGGTGTGCAAGAAGGAAGGGGGAATGACACTCTAAAATTGGCATTAAGGAGTAAGGCTGGTGCTGAAGCACTTTGGTTATAAGAGAAAAGAAATCATCCATTTCAGAGCTGCAGAGAAACTGTGTCCCCAGGATGCACTCTGCTTTTAGTGAAGTGAGTAAGTATCATCTTTACCTTATAGACATTTTCTAAATGGGTATTTTAAGTGCACAGAAGTAATATTTAGGTATCTACATGCAACTCTGGAGGATTCAAAACTCAACAGAAGTAAACGTGCCTAAATTCTAGAGTTGATCAACTTAGGGTAAGAATAAATGTCAGAAATGTCTTAATTGTATACAGTTTGCTCAAGAGTTTAAAGATAAGCTGTGAAAGCCAAACTTACCAAGAAATAAAACCTTATATGAATTTTGTCACAAGTCAACAATCCTAGTAAAAGATAACAACTATATAGAAAATCTGCATTTACATTTTTTAAAGAAGTCTTACCAGGAGTTCCCTGGTGGCGTAGTGGCTTAAGGCTTCAGTGCTGGCGCTGTCAACGCTTCAGCCTGGGTTCGATTCCCAGCCGGGGAGCTGCCCACATACTACAAAAAAAAAAAAAAAAAAAAAAAAAAAAAAAAAAAAAAAAAAAAAAAAAAAAAAAAAAAAAAAAAAAAAAAAAAAAAAAAAAAAAAAAAAAAAAAAAGAAGTCTTATCAACTGAAATGGTAGAGAGCTTTTCAACTATTGAACGCAAAAATTTTTCAGAATGATGAGATAGAAATGTATTTTTTCATGAACATTTTGATACAGTTTCATCAAATTTATTGATTAACCAATTTCTTACACTAGTTATAATAGTATTTGATTCAAAGAGAGGGAAGCATTCATTATTGATATAATATATGGGCTTTTTAATTCCATTATTTACAAATTATCAAGGGTGGGTTGTCAAAATTACACTTTTATCATAGAAAAAATTTCAACTCCCCAAGACATAATGTTGAACAGAATTGGAGTATTTTCTTCAGAATTACTTGAAAAGGCAAATGAAAGCTTATTATAGAATGCTTGTATTTTCTTTTGTCTCTGGAACCAGTACATTACTGGCAGCTATTGTATTACAGTATAATTTCACTTTCAAAAAAAAAAGAAGACCCTTCAGAAAAGAGGTTGAAAAATACAGGTGTTTATTGACCTCACATTGGGAATTGGAGATTTCAAGAGGTAGAAGGGAATGGTTTACTAGGGAGGGGGAGGGGGAGGGGAAGATGGAAGGGTGGCAGTTAGATCAGGTTAAGGGAAGAAAGTTTCGGTAATTGATAACTGAGAATCATGGAATCCTGATGGAGAATGGGATACACAGAGGTGCGTGGATGGCCTGATCCTCTCAGAGGTGAATGAGTGATCAGTTCTGCTGTGGTCCACACCATTTCTCTCTCTGGCGGGGGTGGGGTGGGGGGCAGCTGCTCCCTCAGGCAGCGTGGGGTTGGCATCGTTAATTATAGGTCAGCTGCTGCTTCAGACAGCAGGGATGTGGTTGTCTCTGCTCAAGCACTGCATGTCTGGTGACTTAGTTTTTTTTTTTTTTCCCCACATACAGTGAATTTGGTTCTCTTCTTACCCTCTTTTGCTTCTGTCTATTCATTGTTTCAATTTACTCATGGCTAAGGAAAGAGTTTTTTAATTTTCAGAGTTTTTAAATTCCCTCCTTCAAAATGGAATCACTGAAAAGTTTTCATGAAATAAAAGCAAAAAGTTATGTCCAATATACAAATTATGTCCAATATAGAATTTTATTTGCATCCATAGCACGCACAGTGATGTACTGACTGACGGAGGGGACAGTGGGCGAAGGAATGTGAAAGAATGAGAGGATTAGACTGTCAGTGGAAGACTGTAGAATGGAATAGGTTTTTCTCTTCCCTTTGTCACCTTTCATAGGACTGTGTCTGCCTTACCCTCAAAGAAAGGCGTACTACAGGGTCTGGCAGAAGTAACGCCCTTTTTAAAGTAGTTAAAATATTTTTATGTTGCAGAATTACATGCTTATGATTTTTTGATAAAAGGCTTAGTAGAGATTTACTAGCTCATTAAAAATGGCATTACTTCTATTGGACCCTGTAGTTTTGGTGTTGCTGGTTTTCCAACCCCTCATGTAGGAGAAAAGTGGCTGAATAATTAAGTATTTCACATGTGAGAGCTTAAAGAAAATGGAAAGACCTGAATACATGTATGGCAATAGAGACTTTTGTCTATTGACAGGCTGATAGTACTCCATCCTGAGGTCCCCAACTCTGTCAGAGGTCTGCCTATTGTCAGGCTGGTGTCTAAATACGAAAATGTTGTAAGGGGGCACTGTAGAAGGGACAGGAATGCCCCTAGACAGAAGGCCAACCTAGGATTCTGTCCTAGGACAAGGTCATTGGCATAATCCAGAGGGTAGGAGCAGTACCCTTCCTGATAGTCCAGCCTTCTCTTACCAATGCGAATACCTAACTACTGTGTGAGGACACCTCCCAGTGTGACCCTCAGGACTCCTGAGGGTCCACCTGAGTGAGGCCTATTCCATGTGAGATGTTAGGAAGGGACAGGGAGAATTCCTGTACCTGTGCTTTGCAGATAACCATGCATATCAGTAACTCCTGTGTTGGAAAGAGAGGAATTTGTCACCACCACTAAAAATGTATTGTAATAGGAAGACATAATTAGGTCAAAACTAAAAGGTTGAAAAAAGACATAATATGCTAACTTATCAAAAGAGCTAGAGTGGCTATATTAGTATCAGACAAATTAGATTTCAAAGCAAAAGTTATTACCATAATGATAAAAAATGAATGCATCAAAATAATATAGCAGCTCTAAACATTTGTACACATAACAGTTTCTAAATATAGGAAGCAAAACTGATAGAAGTGCAAGGAAAAATAGCAAAATCTAAAATTGTAGAGATTTCAACACCCCTTTACCAATTATTTATAGAAAAAGTAAGCAGAAAAATCAATAAAGATGTAAAAGAACGATATTACTAAACAACTTTATCTAATTATATTTATAGAGCACTCTATCCAATAACAGCAAAATTCACATTCATTTTGAGTACACACCAAACTTTTACAAAGATAGAACATATTTTGGGCAATAAAACAAGTCTCAATGAATTTAGAAAGACTCAAGCCATATAAAGTATGTTCTGTGGTTACAATGGAATTACATTGGAAATCAGTAACAGATACCTGGATAAATCTTGAACTATCTGGAAATTAACAGATTGCTAAATAACCCATGGATCAAAGAATAAATTAAAAGGGGAATTAGAAAGTATTTGAGCTGAATGAAAACACAACATATAGAAATTTTTGGAATGCAGCTAAAGCAGTATTTAATGGGAAATTTATATTATAAATGTTTATATTAAAAAAGGAAAAAGGAGAAATTAAGACTTTTACCATATTTATGAATTGGAAGATTCAATCTTGTTGAGATGTCAATTTCTCCTCAAATCATTGCTCTTAGTCTCCACTAAAGAAATAGAAAAAAAAAAAAAAAAAGAGAGAAAATTAAACCAAAAGTAAGTAGAAGAAAGAAAATAATAAAGATCAGAGCAGGAATCAATGAAATAGAGAACAAAAGTAATAGAGAAAAATCAGTAAAACAAAAAGCTTGTTCTTGGACAATATTAGTAAAATTGATAAACCTCTATCCAGACTGATGAGAAAAATAAAACAAAAATTGTCGATATCAGAAAAGAGAGTAATGCTGTAATTACAGGAAATATAAACTTCATGCTTATAAATTAGATGTCAGGTAGTTTTAGCCCTCCAACTTTGATCTTTTTCAAAGTTGCTTTGGCTATTCTGGTATCTCTGCATCTTTTTATTTAGTAATCTGGCTCCTGTGTGTGATTTTTTTTTTTTTTCAAACCAACCATCAGGAATTACAAAGGCTTTACCTGGAAGGCCTTGGGGAAACTGCCCTCCCTGCATTGGACTTGGTGACAGCCAGTGTACTGCAGTCTTTAAAGGAATTGCAGTCGTGGACTCGGGCCATGGTCTGGCCAGACTCTTAAGCATATCTGCATTCCTATCCCACGTACCTCCATTCAGAAGCTCTTTATCAGAGCCTTCCACAGAAACCTTCCTCAGATGCCTCTGTCAAGACCTTATCAGGGTGCTGGGGGTGAAAAGGACCTAAGACACTTCTTTTCGCTCTGACACAGTACTCGGTACTCTTCCACTCCTATCTCTTCCCTCTCTCTCTCCTCCTGGCCCCTGTACCATACATAATACTGCAGGTATTATGGTACAGGGACTCCCAAAGCACTCAGACAATTGCCCACATCTGTGCTGACCCACCTGACCTTCATCCAGAGCTGTCTCATGAGGGGGAAAAAAGGAAGAGGAGGGTGGCACTTTTGCCATTATAGCTTCTTGCTTATACTATTGCAGTAAGTGATGAAAGGCTTGACTGTTACTTTTGTGTTGGCTTGTTGCCTTAATCAACTACTTTATACCTGGCAGCTCAGTGCTTTCTCAGATCTTGACACATGAATTACAGAATCAGTTTGTCTGTTTCTACAAAAAAGATCTCAGGGATTTTGATCAATATTTCACTGCATCCGTAGATCAATTTGGGTAGAATTGATATCTCAACAATATTGAAACATCCAATCCATGAGCATGGTATATGTCTCGATTGACTTAGGCCCTTTAAAACTTCACTCAGCAATGTCATCACACTCTAGGTCTGCATTTGTTGTTAGTATACAGGTCTTGTACAAACTTCTTCAGAATTTTCTCTAAGTTTCATATTTTTGATGCTATTGTAAATGTTCTTGTTTAATTTCAATTACAGATTGTTGCAAACATATATTATAGAAATACATTGATTTTTGTATATTGCCCTTGTATATGAAATATTTCTAAACTCACTAGTTCTAGTAGCTTTTGTAGATTCTCTATGATTTTTTTCATGTAAATGATCATGTCTGTGAATAAAGACAGCTTTACTTCTTCCTTTCCAATGTGGATGGCTCCCCACCCCCCACCCCCCCCGCCTTTTTCTGGCCTTTTTGCATTGGCTAAAACTTCCAATAAAATGTTACAAGAGTGGACATTTGCTTCTTACTCCTAATCTTAGGAAGAAAGCATTCACTATTTCTCCATTAAGTATGGTGTTAGAGTAGGCTTTTTTTTTTTAATAGATGCCTTTTGTCAGGTTATGAAAGTTACCTTCTATTCCAAGTTTGCTAATAGTTTTTATTAAAAATTGATATTGAGTTTTGTAAAATGCCTATTGTGCATCTACTGAGGTAATCATATGGTTTTGGTCTTTTAGGATGTTAATATGGTAAATTGCACTTGAATAATTTTGTATAATATATAGAGGAAAGCCAGGATAATGCTTGCTGCTTTACCTTTATCAAGGTACCAAGGCAATGGATTCGTTTCTTCTTATTCTTCAAAGCTGGTCAGTTGTTTTTTTAAATATCATTATGGACTTCATTATGACTTTCAATCTATTGCAATTTATCCTTATTGAAGCTCAGGTTGCCCATCTTTGGTCAGTGACAGCCCCTCCAAGGAGGCTGCTAAGTCCTTGTGACATGACTCTAGTCATCACTGGAAGCTTGCTTGCTATCTGGTATGACAAGATGTCCTGGATTCATCTTGTGCATTTCCCACACCAAACCCCAAATCAGCCAGTTCTCCAAGAAGTTGCGGTATCTTTTAGTGGCAAACAATATTTCAAATCCAAAATCTGACTGTTAGGACTACTCATTTCTACTAGGTTAGTCATTGTTACTAGGTCTTTCAAGTGTTCAGAGGTAATTTCCAATTCAAATACAGATGATGGTATTTTTACTTTAGCTCTTCTATATTGTATCTATATATCCTTTCCCCCATACTGATAATTATGGTTCTCAAGGACACAAGAGATGATGGAATAAAATCTCTATAACCACTTTTTTACTTTATCTAACAATTTACATACTGTAGTTTCAAAACCATCACCCCAACACAGCCAGAACAATACTTACCCTCTTCTATTTAACCCTTTTTTAGTCTTAGTTCTACAAGTAAGTCACCATCAGCACTTACGTTAATGTCTTGTTAATTGTTTTAGTTGTCCGATGCTTGCTTTCTAGTAGATTCCTTAAGAAGGGCTCATGGTAGGAACAATAATTCCCAAAGTCTGCACGTTGCTCACAGCTTGTATAAGCATACAAACTTCCTTCTTACCGGAGAGGAAGTTTGGCTGAATATAAAATCCTTGGCTCACTTTTTCTTTCCTTGGTATCTTAACCATGTTACTCCATTTTCTTCTGCCTGAAAATAAAATGATAATCTAATTTTCTTTCCTTTATAAGTCACTTGCTTTGGCCTATATTTCCTAAGGATTTTTTATTTTTAAAGCCAAGTTATTAACTAAAATAGGTCTTGGTGTGGGTTGTTTTGTGTTCATCTTCTGAGGTTTGTGATACGCTCTTTTGACATGTAATTTTTAATTTTTTAAAATTTCAATAAAATTTTCTTGTAATCCAGTTTTTAATGTTTGTTTTGTTTCCCTGTTTTGGTTTTCTTCTACAGGAAACCCTGTAATGGTAGGTCACCTAGTATCTTAGTAGCTCTACTAGGTAGCCTTGTTATCCCTATTTTTCAGTTAAGGAAACTAATGAGCAAGAAGATTATGTGATTTGTTCAAGTTTCCACAGCTGGTAGGGAGAGAACCAGAAATCTGGTCTGCTTAACTCTGAATCTGGGGTCTTTTCTCCACACTACCCTGCTGCCCAGGTCCAGGTATTACACAACTGGATTTTTCCTGGTTATTTCACTGCCTTTCTTTCCACTGGCACCCCTTGGGGGCTCATTAGAACTGCATAATCTCTGTTTCTTAGGACTACTGAATGAGAACCTGAATTTTTACAAGATCCTCTGGTGATACCTGTGCCCATTAAAGTCTGAGAAGCACTGGCCTAGGAGAAAAATAGGAAGGTATTTTAGGTGGTGGTTCTCAAACTTCACTGCGTGTTAGAATCACCTTGGAATCATTTCAAAATCCAAGACACAACCCCTCCCAATTAAGTCAGAATCTCTGGAGATGGAGCCCAGGCATGAGTAAATTTTAGAACTCTCCGAAAGTGTAACCAAGTTGGGAAGCAGTGATTAAGCCACTGGTTCAGTCCTTGATGTTCCTAGGAGTCACCTGGGGGCTGATGTTGATTCAGTGGATCTAGGGTGGGGCCTGAGATTCTGCATTTCTGCCAAATCCCAGATGACAGATGTTGTGGGTCCCAGTTGTTTTTGAAGTCAAATGAAACTACCTGGGATTTCCTTCAACAACATCAATAAGTACACATCGAGCAGAATCAAGACAAGCCTCCCTAAGGCACAGCCCTGGCCTGCTTATCTCTCAGTCGGAGTGAGATAAAATAAGGAACTCTGGGGGAAGCGAGGGGCTGCTGCAGGCTCTTCCCCTGCAGGCCATTCAGGTTACTTCACACCTGGTGCTGGGCCAGGCGGCTGCACCCAGCTGAGTGGGCCTGTACCTCCCGGGGCGGAGGGGGCCAGCCAGCACCAACTGCAGCCCCAGGGTAAGAGCTTTTGCAAGCACACACTTCTCTCTGCCTGTACCTTCACCGGCTCTCTGTCTACGTTTCCTTTCCCTGATCTATCCTTCTCTCTCTTTTCTCTGGGGGCTGTGTCTAGGCATCCCAGGGGTCCCTGGAGCCCTTGCTTGGCCCCATGTGGGCTTTGAACTAAGTCAGAATTGCAAAAGCTCAGGCTGTGACACCCAAAAACTTAAGGCAGGAGAATCAGGGCACCAGGGATGCGTGCCTAAGACACACAGCATGACGGAACTTGATTTGTTTTTCATCCTGGCTCCTTTCGTGACATGCAAGATTTGGTCTGACAACTGTAGCTTGACAGGACCTAACACGCACTGTTGTCACTCTAGCTTGTAATTTACATATTTTTCTCTCTTGGCAAGACCCAAGCAACTGTCATCAGCAGGTTGTGTGGGCCTTGCCGAGCGTGAGGCAAGCCTGCATTGGGTTCAGCTGGTGCCCAGAGTTTTGACTTGAATCCCTTGGCCGGTGGCAGCGTGAGGACAGTTGTCAAGCGAAGGATGAGTAAGGGCTTCCCCGTGGAGGCATGAAGGCAGAGGCATCCCCCTGGGAGCCTTAACAGGCCTTGTTTCTGTAATAGTGGAACACTTACCCAGAATTCCAGTTGGCAAAAAGTTAACCTCTACAGCAGAGCAAACTAATGGACTTTTCTCTAGGTTTGACAGAGAGAAAAGCACCATGGGAAAGGAAGGGAAAAACAGAGACTGTGGGCGTCTCCTGCAAAGGCAGCCAAGTAGCGGGTTCTTTAAATCTCAGTTCTACGTCGGGATCATCTGTGTATTTATTTGGGGCGTGTGTACTGACAGTTACCTAAACACTGCTCACAAGGCATTTTGTCACCTGCTAGATAAAACTGGTCATCAGAACACAACCTGTCTACCCTATGGAATAACACGCATGCACACACACACACACACACACACACACACACACCCTTTTTTTCTACCAGATTCTTAAAAATCTCTTTAATTTCCTGCCAGTTTTTAAGGATTCAGAGAGAGCCACTCTGAGACCTCCAAGAGTTAACATTGCTTAAAGGCTGAGCAGGTTTTTCCTCTCTACTGGTAGCATAATTTATCCTCATTGTTACCCAAAGGATAGCCAAAGTAACACTTCATTCCCCAGATGAGATAGTTCAACAACCTCCCCAAGACTCTTGCCCCACCTAATACAAGGCCAAGTACCCACAATGCTTGTGGTTTGGACCCAACCTCTTAGCATTGGCCTCTGGTCTCCCATGGCTAGCCTAAGTAGATAGACTTAAGTTTCTCTCTTTACTTCCTCAAGCCTAATAACACCCCCTTGGGGAAACTATTTAAACAAAAGAAGAAACTTCCTGGCCCATAAGTGAGTAACTGGCCTAGGGAAACCTCGCCTAGGGGAGTTGCTATTTTACCAATAGAGGGCAGAGGAGGAAGAACCCTGGGGGGAAGTCCCTGCCTAGTGGAGGCAGCCCAGTATGTGGAGATGGCTACCTACAGGACTAGAAGAGTCAGCGAGGGCATTCAGGCCCTCTGGCAGCCTTAAGCATCCCATAAATGAGAGGAACTCCTTAAGGGTTCTAACCTCCAGGACTTGAACCATCTCCCTAGGAAAGCCCCAGAGTTAAGGTCCTGCTCACACCCACTGGTTCTCAGGGTGAGTCACCAGGAAGCAGCGGCAGCCAGGAACGGGTTAGAAATGCACATTCCCAGGCACCATCCCAGACCTCTGAGTCCGAATCTCTGGTGCTGGGATCCAGCAATCTGTCTTAACAATTCTTCCAGGTGATCCAGGTGCAGGCTCGATTTTGAGGACCACTGCTCTCAGGGAAAACGTCATCATTTGTGCAGCCCCTTTAAATCAGACTGAATCAGGACCATCCAGAGGTAAGGGGGGTTGGCTCACAAGGTGGGGCTTTCATGTCAGGTTGCCTGGTTCTGATCCTTAGCTCTGCGGCTTTCTAGTCAAGTGACTTTGTATATCAGTTCCCTTGGCTCTGAGGTGGAGGAAATGAAGTAATTCGTCGTCCACAAGAGGTCATGAGTGTCAGGAATATAATAGTTTCTGCCTTTCTCCACCCCAATCTTTCTAATAGAAAATTTACAGAACAAAAGCCAACGGTCCTTATAGTGAAAATCTGCAAGACAGGGAATGGGCGCACGCACACAGGATGCTAATGTTAACACATTTTTAAATGGTTCTAGGTTTACAACAGTTCAGTTCAGCCTTGAGTCCTGAGGATAAGGGGTGCACATGCGTGTGTGTGAGTGTGTGTGTGTGTGTGTTAGCAGAAATATGTTTTCCCACGCTGATTTTCACCCAAAGTTTCAAAGATTAAATTAAATCTTTACCAAAAGGTGAGTTATAATAACTTCATGCAGTTATACTTCCTTTTTTGTTTTCTTTTTACCATTTTATTTTTCTGTTTAAGAGACAGAAAAAGCTGATCTTAAGAGGCTTGATTTGGAGTTCCCCGGTGGTGTAGTGGCTTAAGGCTTCCGCACTGTCAACGCTGCGGCCTGGGTTCGATTCCCAGTCAGGGGGCTACCCATGTACCAAAAAGCCAAAAAAAAAAAAAAAAAAAAAAAGGCTTGATTTGGTTTTGGTCTGTATGTACTTTTCCTTCTCTTAAGGCAGAATATTTTTTACTCTAAATTGCATGCTACATTGCTTTTGGATTATATTTTTAAAAGTATGTGTGTATAGCAGGAACTGTGGAAAATACAGAGAAATATGAAGAGGAAACACAATACCCATATCCTACTGCTCAGAGATAATCACTGCTAATGTTTCAGTCTGTTTCTTCGTGGTGTTGTTTTCTGCTCACAAGTGTAATTATTAATACGGGTACACATATAAAAACTTTATTAGGATCATATGGTATCGTGATGACCCTGCAGAGGTGGGATGAACTCCCCCCAACACCAAATGTGGTTCTTTTGTCAAAACTGATGATGCCACACGCACACCCATTATGAAACTCAGAAGGACAGGGCAAGCTTTCAAGGAGGTACAGAAATGTCCCGAGAGAGCCACGAAAGGAGACTGGTGTGGGGTTTTTACCACGGTTAGGAGGTGGGGCTGGGTGAGGGTTCCCGTGCATGGACTGGCCTTGCGTGGTCTGGACTTCCCAGTGGCACCGAAGGATAATGCATCTGGGCTTTCTCACCAGCTTGCCCAGAGGTGGGGTAGAAAGGAGAGAAGAAAGGTAGGCTTCCAAGTGCTCGGCGGCCAAACAACAAAACCGGAGGTAGACTCTTCATTGCTGGTGCAGGTTTGCATCTTTGTCTTAAATTCAGCATTGTATGTTTTATGTTTCGGGGGACCCAAAGCTTTATTGTGAAATTAAGTTTCATGTGTCATTTGGCATCTTGTGGCAATGTCAGAGTTCCCTGCAACTGATTATTTATGTATTTATTTATATTCCAGAAGGATTTTGTAAATTAAAAACAAACTGATTTTTTCTTATGAAACAAACAAAAAAGGTCACAGAAGAATAAAACATAGCATATATCCTGAAAGCAATGCATCAATAAATTTCCATTTGCTCAGGGAAGAGAATACAGATAGTTTTCTTCTTTGTGAGTTTATTTGCTTTTTTTTTTGGTCATACGTGACTCACTATTCTGCAAAATATGATTGCAGAATGTGGGAGTCACATATCTAATCCGCTTTTAAATATTGGCCCTAAAGAATGTATAGTTTCTTATAATCCTGTATTTGGAGTCCACACCTTGGGACAACAAAAGACAACTAAGTCAGCCTGAAACAGGAATCGTAACTAACCGCAGGGCTATTTTTTCCATCTGTAATAAGGAATGTTCCAAAGTCTTTAATGACCGAAGATAATCCTCTGTCGTCATCTTGTGCATCTAGGTCATAAAAATATATACACTGCTTTGAAGAAGGGTTCTTGTCCATTGATGTCAAGTGAAGGTCAGATTATGGAAAACTGGCATTGTTGCAACAAGAAATCAAGCCTGCTTATGTTTTCTTTTGGTATTTTGAATAAAGGCTCTCAGTACGTGGTTTCCAAGATTTAATTAAGGGCATGAGGAGTGATTGATTCTAGATGCAGATCACTGAAGATGACTGCTATTCATTAGATAAATACCATCCATTGAAATGGATGAGTGAAAAAAATCTGGTTTCAGATTAAAGGCCTACTGAAAATCATTTTGAACAGAAACACCCCAACAAAGGTGGAATATTTTATTCTAAGATTTTAAAGAAAAAAGCACTTAAAAGGAAGATGTTTGGTAGAAACGTCAGCCAATCCTAATTTTCTCCTTTAATGCAAAAGAACTTGGCATCCCTGAGAAAGAAAGTGGCTACGCTCTTTGAACTGAAGAGTAAACATTGGCAATGCAATGTCAAAATAAGAGTCATGGGGGAGATGGAGGATGGGAGGGAAGATGGAGGCGGGACGAAACTGAGAAGGAATGCTCTTCGCAGTTTTTAACTTAGAGCAATCCGTGCCCCTCGTACTTCCCCTAAGAGGTATGGCTCACCGGTCCTGGCAGAAATGTTCCTGCAGCTTGCCTTCTGGGGGTGGCCATCTCCAGGAAGCTTCATCTCACTTGTGTACCTGTCACCTGGGAGCCAAGTCAGAGCTGAGCTCACACTCCCCCCAGCCCACCCCGCAGCCCCGTGGGCTAACCTTTTTGAGATTTTTAGCTATTCAATGGCTTTAGCTTCAAATTGCATCTCCTGTTTTCCACCCTCAATAGGAACTCCATCGTCTTTACCAGGTACAGAAAGCAACCTGAGCAAACCTGCTCGCACCAAGGCAGGCGGAGGGAGACTAATCGCCTCTCCCTTCTGTGCCCAAGCTGAGACAAAGGCTGCTGTGGTTGCTGACAGCAGCAGAGCAAGGATCCCCAAGAAGCCCAGGGGTCCTGTAGCCCCAAGTGGTTCCCCCAGTACAGAATCTTAGAGGCTGTTTCTTTGCTAGCGTCTCTGTGCTCCATAAATCCAGGATGGGGAAGCCAGGAAGAGATGAAAGACCTTTGTCTAAGCCTCTTATCTCCCAGACCCAAAGTCATCTCGTGACTGCCCAAGGCACTTGGCGGGAGCCCACGAGCCGGCCTAAAGTCCTAGGCTGGGGCTGGCTTCATCATTACCTGTCTCTGCAGGCTACTGGGAAATGCCTTGGCTAGTGAAAGACTGGGCAACCTACCCATTGCAGTCTAAAGCACAACAGAAATCTTTGTTTCAGAGCAATCCCAAAGTTTGCTTCTTGACGTGCCCTAGAGACATTCCCAAGGGCTCTGCCTGCCTCTGCTTCCCGAAGGCCTCTGCTACCTCCAAGCAAGAGCTGTGGTGTCAACGCCTGACCCAGAACAGGAGTTTGCATGGCGGCCTCAATCTAAAGTAGGTCCACGAATCTCCTGAAGACGCAAAAGATCTTAACCCTAGATCAAACAGCATGTTTGAATATCCTTATCTCTCTAGTATGGCAAGTTTATGTTCTAATAGTAAGCGATTTCTGAATTTATGAGGAGAGAAATAGTTCTCTGCCTTGGGGAACACTGGCTAATTATTTGTAGAGAACTAAAAACTGCCTTGACGTAAATTCAGGCTAAATCCCAGCTTGTATTACTCCAGAATATTAAAGGGTATTGACCATGAACATAATGCTAATAATAACCACAATTTATTAAGCATCTACTCTGGGTCACATGCCACACTCGACACTGTGCCTAGGTTCTCCCTAGTTTTCCCAACCCTGTAAGACACACTTGATCGTGCCCACCTCGCATATGTTAAAACAGAGGCTCAGAGTGGTGAGGGCACTTGCCCGAGGTCACATAGCTTCTCAGAGGTAGTTTGACATCCAGGTCAGCCTGTCTTTTATCTCCCTGCTCCCTCTAACTATTATTTTGACATTGCATTGGTAATCTTTACAGTTCCCTTCAAACAGCTTCTATCTCAGGATGACAAGTTCTTTTGCACTAAGGGGTGGTGGTGGTGATATTTCTCTTAAATAGCTTCTTTCTTAAGAGCTTTGACAATAAGATAGACCTTGCTCAGCTATGCACGTTGGTACTGCAGAGAATCCAATGTCCCCAGGGAACTCTAAGAGCACCTCACAGTATCGTTTTGGATGGATTCCAACAATGCATGGGAGCCCTGAACGCAATGTCTGTCACACAGTTAACTGTAAAATGTTACCATCACCATGACGATGATGACGACGACGACAATGCACGTAGTTACTGCTCTCAAGGAGTTCACAATCTGTGGAGGAAGCATTCAAGTAAACAGATGATCATAGTACAGTGAGGTCAGAATAATGCACCAAGTGTGACCAGGACTAGAGAGAGGAGAACGCAGCCTAGATGGGGGCAGGGATGCAGGTGGGGGCTGCAGGCTTCAGTCGGCCGGTGGCTGTCCAGTGTGCACGTGCATGGACGTCCGTAGAAAGACTGCTGGTCTGGTCATCTCGGGGTGTGGAGGAACGGAGGTAGTTTCAGGCAACTGCTGCTCTTCTGATTTCCTTTGCCCTGTGCCTCCTAGGGCCAGGATCCCCAAGAGCTGATGAAAATACCACTTTGGATGCTCCTGAAGAGCATTTTGGATTTCTATTGCAGTCGTCAGAGATCCCGCTGGAATAGAAAGGGACAGGCAGGATGGAAAGAGAAAGAATTATGGTTGCTTAGGAAACTAAACACTACATCCTGTGATGACCATCTCAAGGCCAAAGTTCCATGCTCACTGCAGGATTTTCTTGGCAGCAGTGTGTACCTGTCAAAAGCTTTTGAAAGAGCGTAAAGCTAGGGTTCTTTGGGGTTCCAGGAGTCTCTGGCTCAAGATTCTGACAAGAGGCCCCTCGTCTGTTGACCTGTCTTGAATGGCCTTTCCTGGCCCTGGTCACCTGAAGTCATGGACGGCATCCTGGCTCCTGGTCATCTGGGAACATGGCTACTACCTGCTCAGCCTGCCCATCAAAGCAGGGTAAGCCTTGAGCCAATTCGGATAAGAGTTGCTGTTGGGTCATGACTAGCTTCGTGACCGCAGGAGATGTAATGAACCCCTTCAGACCCGATTTGCTCACCTCCAAACACAGATGACCCTACTTGCCTTGAGAGCGCGTTGAAGGAATCGAACGTCGTTAAGGTTTGTGAGGCACCTGGCATATGGGAGCACTCATTCATGTTAGCCATGGTCTAGAAAAGTTGCCAGGCAGACAGGGAAGGGCAGCCCGAAGACAGCACGATGGGAGTGTGTACCTGGTCCCTGGAAAAGCTGGGGGCACGCCCCGTTCACCTAGGGGCGCTAACAGAGCCCCAGGTCTGCAGGGTTGGAAAGGCTAACCCGGGCCTGTGCTTAGCGGATTTGAAGTGCTGAGGAGTTCTGGCTTTTCCACGAGGTAGCAGGGAATCCTAAAGGTTCAAAAGGAAGTAGAAGGTTCCTCCGGGAGGCCCCCTTTCTTCCTCAGCCGACCTTGACAACATCCGGACTTCCGTTGAACTTGGAGGCTCTGGTTTTTTTACAGTATTTTTAGCTCCCTTTACCTTTTACAATAACTGCTGGACTTCCTGTGCTCAGAACAGCTGCTGGACTCTCCCAGCCTGCCCCTCTCTCCTCCCAGGGAGGCGGCTGCATGCAGAAACTCTCCCCTGACAGTCAAGAAGCAAATGATTTTTGAAGATTAGCTGGCACAAAGGGAGACAAGGCCCCTTAAACCTCCTTAGTCAATAAAAGCTACCTGTGAATCACAAGAGTGATGTGCCATGACTCATGCTTTCCTAAGGCTCCGTGGGGAAGGCCATCTGCCAGCAGATCTGGGGGCTGACACCGGAACATAGGAGGTGCCTGCAGGGTTTCCTTCCATAGGAGGCAGCAGAGTCAAGGGAAGCAATTCTTTCTTCACTGTTGTCCGCAAACAAGGGCCGTCGAGCTAAAAAGTGCCTCCCAATCAGCTCTCTTACTAATGCTTCGGGGACACCCTTCAGGAAGCCTGTGAATTCCTACAAAATTAGGTGGGTGTGTGCGTCGGCTGGGGAGAGAACCCACAGTTTTAGTCAGACACACTTGGTTCTAAGACCCCTTTCATGTCTCAGTCATGCCTAAACCTCTGTGTTTTGCCCGGAAAGCGTGACCGAGTGACTTGCCTAAAGTCACTCCAGCAGTGGATAGCAGAGAAGAGAGCGGAAGCCAGAGCTCCAGGCCCCTTTCCGCTGCCCTGGCCCCACGAGAGAGCCCACGACGAGGCGCCATCCTGTGATAGTCTAAACATGGCCCCCTGGACAGAAAACAAACCTGTCAGGAAGGACAAGTTTGAAAGTCTTTTGCCACCGCCCGGCTCCTTCCAGTTAACCCTCCTCCCCAGCCCCACCCACCTGTCAGGCAGGCTTCCTAGCCAGAGGACGGCATGCCCTTGGTGACCGGCTCTGGCAGTGGGAGGACTGGCTCCCTGACTACCATGCACCTGCGGGTGGCGGGCAGGATGGAGGCTGAGTTTCTGGTCCCCTTGGCCATACACTCAGGAGAGAGAAGATTGAGAGTGAGTAGGAAAATGGGAGCATTTGGGGGGGGGGGGGTCCAGGAGTTGCTGCTTTTATTCATTTTCTCATTTATTTGGATGATCAGTTATCACTTTGACCCAACTTCTGTGGAATATCATCACAGTAATGATATAGAGCCTGTACTCTGAAGGCTGACGGCTTGGGTTTGAATCCTGCCTCCATCGCTTATTACTGGTAGAACTTCGGGCAGGTTTCTTAACCTTCTAGACCTTGCTTTTCCCATGTGTAAAATAGCATAGTAGTACCCACACTGGACAAAGATGGGTATGTGCCAAATCCTCACACACAGTCAGGCTGTTCTTCCCAGCCCAGCCTCTCTTGCTTCAGGTCTGCTGGGTGATTGAATTTTCTAGCAAATGGCATGTACACCAATTCAAGGCCTGGCCATAAGGAGCCTAAGACAGTAATATGAGTGAACAAGGGATGATGGATGATGGCAACTTAGACCAGGGTGGTGCCAGTGGAAATTCTAGACATAGAACCAGGATGTTTTCTGATTGATTGAATGTGGGCTATAAGAATAAAAGAGGAATCAATACTGACTCCATAGTTTGAAGCCCAAAAATATGAAAGGTGGAGTTGTCAGTCAATGAGATGGGAGAAGACCAGACTTATTGTGGAGTGATTAGGAAGTCTTTTTTAGGTGCATCGAGTCTGAGCTGCATATTAGATGCTCAAGTGGAGATGACAAGTATGCAGCCGGACCAGAGGCATGAATTGGGAGTTGCCAACATATAGATGGTGTGTAAAGCCATGAAACTGGATGTGATCGCTCCGTAGATGAAACTAAAAAAAATGATGTTGACTATCAACTAAAATTGAAAAAGGAAAAAAACACCCTACAGACAGGGAAGACGTTAAAGGGCTGAGACCTGGGGGCTAAGTGGTCTGGGAAAGGAGAAAAAACAACCAAGGACATTGAGAGGACGCTGTGAGAGTCGAGCCCCCAGCCGAGTGCTGGTCCTGGAAGCCAAGTGAAGAGCACCTTCAGGAGGAAAGGCTGAGGAACCACACGTGGTTCTGGAGCACCCAGGTGAGCCTGACCCCGGGACTTAGCAACATGGACTCTTCTGGGGACTTAGCAAGAGGCTGATTGGAGTGGGTGCAGGGGAGACTAGGATGAAGAGAAGTAGAGACAGTAAATTTACACACAATTCTTTCCATGAGTTTTGCTCTAAAGGAAGTGGATCAAGGGGGCCATAGGTGGAGGAGAATGTGGGGTCAGGAGAGGATTTTCCTTAAAATGGGAGAAATCACTTCATAATGAATGTCACCAGAAAATCAACGGGGCGTTGGATAAAGCAGCGTGCCATAAGCATAACATTTCTTTGAAATCTTAAAAATTCACTTCAATTTTCCTTTGTTTTGAAGAATCTCTGTTCTCATTTACAAGCAGTCTATCCTCCCCAAACCTTTGGGTACCCCCTCCCCTCCACACACACATACACACACACACACACACACACACACACACACACACAAAATGCTGTATTTGTACTATTGCCCTGTGTGTGCTACAAAGGATATGCATGCCCCATTCATGCACGCTGAATGGGTTCAATGGTCAACTAGAAGACTCGGACAAGCAAATCCAGTAGCCTCTCCATTCACCAAAACTCAAGCAACGGGCAAAATCTCAAGGAACCAGCTTTGCTGGTTGCTTGAATTCCAGGTAATGGAGAGTCTACTTAGATTTATCTGGCATCTACCAATTTCAGGGGTGCTGGTTAACTGGGAGTCTACTGTAATTGGAAGTTGCATGCTGAAGAGGCCAAGGGAATGAGTGTTTCCAAGAAGGAAGGAGTCAGGAACAGTGTAGGACACGGCCAAGAAGCCAGAGATTTGTGGCCAAAAGTTATGGGGTGGTAACTTGACCCCTCTCTGCCAAGAGACATCCAGGGATCCACTCTGCTTCTCATGGGAAATAGCACAACATGGCCCGAATCTATTAGGATTCCTATGATGCATGACAGAACCCCAATTGAAACTTGCTGAACTGAAGTGGGAATTTACTCATAGAACTAAAATGTTCAAAGTGGATGAAGCAGCTTCAGACATGATTTTCGAAGGTTCAACTGATGTCATTAAGAATCCATCTCTTTGTTTCTGGTTCTTCCTCTGTGTTGACTTCATTCTCAGACTGGCTCTTCCTAGGGGCAAGAAAGGCAACCTCTAGCACCTCCAGACTCCCTTGCTTCATAGCACCTGAGATCTCAGAAGGACAGAGAGAGTCTCTTTCCCAACAGTCCAAGCTTTAATTGGCCCATCCTGGGTCATGTGCCCATTCCTGGACCAATGACTGTGGCCAGATAGTTGCAAAATTCTAATTAGTGGGGACTGAGTCATGTGCCTCTGCTTTGAGCTTGGAGCTGAGATCTCCTGGACTCAGAATGAGGAAGAGGTTGTCCCCAGATGGGAATTAATGTTCTGTTGCCAAAAAGAAGGTGGATACATATTACAGAAACAAAAACAAATGTTGATGTCCACTTTATACTACCAATTTCAATTTACTTTTGAAAAAAAAATTTCTATTTTAGTCAAGAATTATTATTGCTTAGCTATTCATATTTTGGGGGTTTATTTTGTTAATTCTGTGGAACTTGAAACTAGGTTTTTTAAAAAGTAAGAAAGTAAGCCAAATTAAACTAGAAAGATAAAATTAATGAAGACAAAATCTATCTAATATTATTAAAATGCAAATCAATAAGACAATGAAAGGGTAATAAATCCAAAATTGAGTCACTTGGGAAGACTAATAAACAGATTTCATGAGCTTTATCAAAGATAAAAGAAAGAGCAAAATATGTAAGTTTATAAATAAAAAAGACCGACCACATATACAAGAGATTAAAAGTCATAAATGGATGCACCATTGAAATTTTTGAATCAAAATACAAAATTTCAAAGTTAATGATAAAAGAATCAGAAAAACCAAATAAACATTACTTTTCATAGAGGAGATAGAAAAGGTGACTTTAAAACTACCGTTAAAACAGATACTCGTACTAACTGGTATAACCGTTGAGTTTTAAGTTTTAAAAATAGATAATTAGTGTAAACTAACGCTATGGTGGTAGTTATATTGCAATATATAAGTGTATCCAGTCAATATATTGTACACCGTAAAGTTACACCATATTTTATAGTAATTATATCTCAATAAAATAATTTTAAAAACAAATAATTAAAGTTATTTAAATAATTCTAGGCCATAGGAAAAAGTAAAAAGTTTTCTAATTCAGTATTGAAAAGAAAATCAACCAATTAAGTATGCAAAATATTTTTGAAATCAGCCAATAGAGTCCAACAATGAATCCAAAGAATAATAATTTCATGATCAAGTGGCATTTATTCTAATAATTCAATTCTCAGAAAAGCAATTCCAGGTGGCCCACACATGTATGAAAAGAGGCTCAAACTCATGTGTAATCAGGGAGATACGAAGTAGTCACAATGAGACATCAATTTACACTGATCAGATGGCTAGATGACAGAGTGACAATCCGTCTTGCTGAAAGGGATGTGGGGACTTCAGTAAATTTCTGGTTGGAAATATGTATTCATGAAATCCTTTTGGAAAGTGACATGGGAATGTCTGTTACAATGAAAAATATATGAATTTGGGACTCAGAAATTCCACTCCCAGGAATGTATCCCTTAGGAATGAAAGCTTCAAAACCTAAGGACATATTTACACCCAAGTGGACTACGTTGTAAACAGTGGTAAAACAAACAAACAAACAACTGGAAACAAAGTGAGTATCATCTCCGTGAGATGGTTAAATTATAGGACTGCTACACCGTAGAGGTATGAATATGTAGCCCTTAGCAATAATTAAAAGGGTAAATTAAGAGAGTTTCCATTGAGTATTAGAGAAAAACATCAAGACAGAAAAATATAAAAGTAATAAAACAATGGTAAATATTTACTACCATACATATGTATCTGTATAGATGTACATGTGCGTTCATGAAAATATGGACATAGGGAAAAAGAGTAGAAGGATGTCTTAGTCTGTTTCAGCTGCTATAACAAAATATCATAAACTGGGTGTCTTAATCGACACTTATTTTTCACAGTTCTAGAGGCTGAGGTCCAAGAACAAGGTGTCAGCCGGTTTGGTGGTAAGAGTTCCTGTCTTGGCTAGCAGAGGGCCACTTTCTATCCTCACATGGCCAAGAGAGGAAGCTCTGATGCCTCCTTCTCTTTTTAGAGGGACACATATTCCATCTCGGTGCTTCCACCCGCATTACCTCCTCTCTTGCTCCTTACCTCCCACAACTCCCACCTCCTGAGAGCATCACATGCAGAGTTAGGATTTCGACATAGATTTTGGGAGGACATAATTATCCAGTCAATCACAGACAAGCACTAAGTTGTCCAAATGGGTTGCCAGGTATCAGGGATGCACTGGGGGTGCTGTGGAATAACTAAAAAGGAAAAGGGGGGGGAAAGAAGAAAGTGAATCACAAGGTTTATCTGTCAAAATAAAGATTTATCTTTTATCAGTGCATCTGACAAAGAGCTGTTGCACAGACGACTGCTCCCTGTTCTCCAAGTGGAGACATGCAGGCTCGGGGAGGATTATTTCCTGAGCCAGGACCCCACAGCAAGGCAATTACCGAACCGTAAATACCGCCCCAGCCTCCCCACGTTCCCAGGGCGATAAATATAACCAAGTCCTCAGCGTGAAATCGGCGAACGCAGCACAAAAATGACGAGGGCTTGGCTTCACGGCCTGGGAGTCTGAACTAGCCCAGC